>JANSTT010018767.1:14181-54930 GCA_026745375.1 Platyura marginata | reverse complement strand
AGAAAGACAATGGTGTTGAAATTTTTTTTCTACGATGAGTATTAAGGGGCGTTACAAACTCCGTACCAAAGTTATAAAACCCTTTGATTAACATCATACGGGTATAATCAGGGGGAGTAATTTTGAAAATGTTTTAAAATAAACAAGAGCAACCCTATATTTAATACAAATAACTCACACTAACAACAACTTCAGCTGTAGGTACTGATACAATGTACAATAATTGAAATTCTTCCTAATGTATGTACATTGTATAACTTTATAATCTCTTACATTTTATATATAGATACATAAGTATCTTCTAAACAAGATAATTAAATTAAAAAAAGCGTTAAAAAAAATTCAAATATGAAAATAAGCGTCTGCACGTCTACTATATTTCCTCAAAATAATTAAACATCTCTTTATTTGTGGTATTTATTTGCTAATTTATTAGTTGTTCTTTGGTTCATGCAACAGTTCAGTTAATAAAAATTACATGAAAAAAAAAAACAGAAAAAAAAACGTGTAGTGTAAATTTTCGCAAAGAATAAATTAAAACACACTTCATGCATTAAGTATGTTTGTATAAGACAAAGTTTAAGAAGTCTTTGGTCTCTCTGGCAGGTAACTAACATTTGTAATATTATCTATGTACATCTTATATAGAATAATTATGAATAATTTATGGCTTCCTTGAAAATGTAATTAATTGTTCAATTACCTTTGGCTGTGAATTTTGACCTATGGATATTTCGGCGTTTGACATTTTTAGTGAACCAATTTGTGTATTTGGCGGGGATTTCCCCGCACTTGGTGCCATCTGGTATCCAAAACAGTACGACAATTCACTGAAATCAAATTTTCAAAAATAATTAGTAAAATTACCTACTAGCTACCAACCTTTTTTATTTTTTTTTTTTAATTAGCCATTTTTATATTTATTATGATTTACTTTTATGAGTTTGTGCAAAAAAAAAAAAAAAAATTAATTTATTGAAACTTTCTCTATTTTAGCCAATTCGTTGGTGTTGATGGGTCTATAACTCAATTATTAATTTTGTAATTTCAACAAGTTTAAGTAGCAAAACATGTAAATGTCATTATAAATCATTAAAAAAAATGATTTTAAAAATTGATTGATTTTGCATATATACATGATGGAAAAGTTACGTTGCATTCGTGTTTGCATGTTATGCATTTATATGAATAATAATGATTGTTGTGCATTTCTTCACTTATAACAATTTCAATAAAACAAATTCCCAATATTTAATCAGTGTAAAGGAAAAAATAGATGCAAACAAAATCGTAGATAATACGAAAATAAGGATTTCTCTAATAGGCAAAAAAGTTCTAAACCAAATCCTTAAAAAACTACAATTAATTTTGTAAAAAGGAAAAAAAAACAATTTTTTTTTAAACTTATAAGAAGCTTTATCTACCAAAAAAATAAGAAAAATGTTTCTTCTTTTTTTTTTTAATTATAGTTTTAGGTTTGCGACGGCGCAAAAGGATTCTTCATAATAAACCCAATAGAGGGTCAAAATTCAACAATATCGAAATTCTTCCAGGAAATTCTGTAATTTTAGTTGTACCTAATACAGTAGGACTAGACGGTCGAAAAGTGGAACTCTCGAAAAGTGGAAAAGCTTAAAAAGTGGAACACGAATAATTTTATATGTAAAGAACATATGTAGGTATCTATTATTATTTTTTATTTTAGTTTATAGACATAAGGTAACTATCAAGAGTTATTTCGTGTCTCTGAAAGCCAATTTTATAAAGTTTTTTAGAATATAGTTACACTCCCTAGAACAGCGGTTCTTAACCTTTTTTGCACCACGACCCCAATTTTATGATGAGGATTTAATCCGACCCCATTCATATTCCTTCATATGAACATAACACATTAAAAGACCAAAATTGTAATAACGGTAGGTCGTGCAATGTTTTGGTCTATGAATGAAATCTCAATTTGACAAATGTCAACGTCAATATCCATATATCGCTTTCGCTGTGCAATTGTGTCTATAGTTTTGATCTCTGCGCAAAATTGCGATGAAACTGGCAATCGCAATGAATAAACTAACGATGGTTGCGCTGCGAAGGATTGCGATTTTATATCAAATTGCGAATATACGAACGACAAAATAAGCGCCATTGCGAATTAACGAACGTAGTCCAGGGGGTTAATGCAGTTAGCATTTCAGTCTAGACTCTAGAACTTCAATAAATAAATTTGGAAGTATAAACATTTATTAAAAAAAAATTTCTTAAATATTTGAAAATTTTACGCGACCCTTTTTAAAATTCTCATAGGTGACCCATAGGTTAAGAATCGCTGTCCTATAGTACCCCAAGTCCTCTCGCCTAAACAACGTTTGTACATAAACATAATATACACAATGTTAAGAGTATTGTATAATATAATTGCATGTCAATTAACTAAATGCGTCTATTTAAAGAAAATTATTATTTATGTACATAAATATGCCAATTATTTTTGATTTTATGGTGAATAAATATGCATAATTATTTTGTTTGCAGCTGTAATAATGAGGGGCAATTCTGGATTCTTAAGATGGATGTCATTTTGCAGTTTTGTATTTGTTATATTGGCCACATCAGTAAATGGAGGTAAGATAAATATTAATAATAGAAATTAAGATTGTTTTTTTTTTATTATTTACAAAGAAATATCGATGTATTGACCTTGCGGTTATGGTAGTGATTTTATTTGTTAATGTTATAAGTCATCATCACGTAATTTTTTTTTTTAAACAATATGATTACAAAATCTCATGTTTGTCGACATTGTTTTTGACGTAGTTACCTACTATATACATATTTAGTAACGTTAATTGGTTAATACAAACGAAAAAATATTGATCACAATTTATATATCTATATACAGAAATATAGAAATCTACAGAAATATACATATATATTTTATATGATTGATATTATTTTTATTTGTTAAACAAATAACAGAGAGGTGTATTTCTATGTGCATACAAAAAAATGGGTAAAACCTAGGGGGCAATTTGGCAAATAAATATGTAAGCAAAATAAGTATAAAAAAGATCAAACGAAAATTATTCATTTATTTGAGTGTTCAAATTAAATTCAATTTAGAATATATTTCAACATAAATAGCGGAAAATTAATAAATGTTACGAAAAATTTATTTCTATTACTTATCTATTGAATTTAAATAAAATTGTTATGGAGAAAATTAAATTTGTCCGGTACCAGGCGGGTAGTTAAAGTAACAAATGATCGATAAAACACCTAATTTGTTATTCGTAATAAATGTAAATGTTACACAACAAAAATCAACTTATACTTGCTACATGTATTTTGTTACCAAAATTTATACCTAATTTATACCCGAATGAATATGTCTTGTGATTGGGTTATTTCATGTATCTGTCTAACTGAATTGGACGGAATCGTATTAATTTGCTACATTTGTTACATTAGTGTTTTGGTAACAAATGTAACAAATTAAAAAAAAATGTTACTTTAACAACCCTGTCCGTGACTTATGTATGTATGTATATGCTCAAAAATTTCTTTCGTATCTAATAATAATTGAAAACCAGTAAGGAAGAAATAATTGGCTATGACTATTTATATATGCTCGTATGAGTATTATTATTATCTACATATGACTCAGTCCTTAATCATTTTTTTTTTGGTAGAACAAATGAGTCAATAAATTTTCGAAAGGAAAAAGAAGTTTTAGTTTGGAGAATTCTTAAAAAATATTAAATTTCCCCGATTTTTAAAAAAAAATTGACTGTTTGGTGTTTTTGGAGTTAGTTTTCTATTTAAATATCGTACAATATCGATGGTCGGCCAAATATTTTTTTTTTTTTGATAGATATTCGAAACAGCTAATTCTACGAACAATGGTCCAATAATTTAGGAGATATAATTTTTTAAAGTAATGAACTAAATTTTATTAACACAAAAATTATAATTGGCTCCCAATTTGGATTTGCCAATATTACTGATCCACAAATATATATTTTTGGACTCGCATCTTTTTGTATTTCGCAGTTCGCAAAATCTCCAATACCCACGTAGTAAATTTTAAAAGTCATTTGAAATCACGTCGGATACATGCAATTTCCATTAAATTTTTTATAACTTCAATTAACTGTGTTTATTTAAGATAACAACATAGAAAAAAGCTTTTAGCAAATATAGTTTTAGTTTTGTTTATTTGTTTTTGTTTTTTATTGTAACGAAAAACTTGTGTCATTAAAAATTATTATGATAATTGTTCACGTTTTTAGAATTCCAGTATTGCCATAGGAAGAATTAACCAAAGATAGAGCACAGTATAATTTCTCCGTCACCAATTTTTTTTTTTTTTTATTATTTTTTATAGAATTCATTACATTTATTTTATTCCCGTTCTGTGACAATACTTTAGTTTTGTAATAAAAAATTTTTAGTAAATAACCAATATAACAATAAAAAAACTTAAAAATTCGTCCCAGTAATAGGTTAACGGGCTGACAAGACACTATGGAAGGTGGGGATAGGAGGATGGATCTCCTTTTGTTATCTCTTTTCGACAGAGGAACATTATTCCATGCAAACCTTTAACCTTTCTTGAGGACAGAGGGTTGATGGAAAGAACAATTCCATATTCCCATTCCTCCCTATCTTCCACTATTCGGCTTGTTGTATCTAAGAAAATTTCTTTCAAGACACCCGGTTAGGTTCAAAATTTAATCAATAGGAAAATGTCGGAAAATTTGAAAATCATAAAATATTCTAAATAAAATGTTTAGAACAGAGTTTTAAGTTTTAGATGTGTCCACAAATTCAGTTATTCAAATAATACTTCAGCAGCGCAAATATGAAGATAGAGTAAAAAAATGTTAATACTTATTATCTTATAGGTGTGAAAGAGAAAACGATTTGATATAAAAATATTATAAAATTTGTAAATTAAAAATGAAATTTATAGTATAGTGGGCTTTTAATCTGTATTTGTAATAGATTGACTAATTATTGCACAATGATAGCTATTGGGATTTCTTTCAATTATTTTTTAAATACTGAAATTGATTTTTCTAGCATCAAATATTTAAATTCGCGAAAGAGTTAAGTGTTAAGTCATTGTCAATCCGATAAAAATTATTTCATATATTTTTTAAATTCATTAATGTTTAACATTTTTAATTTTCCAATAATAAGAAAGTGAAATTTTTCAAAAAATTATCTTCAATATGTTTTTAGTTTTTTTTTAAAAAAAAAATTGTTATCTGATAATGGGATCAATAATTTTCACTAATTACATGATTTGGCATCTACACCAGGTATATGACCAATCAATAACTCAACATCAATTCAGACTAAACAAAAATCGCACATTAACATAATAGCAACTGACAAATTCAATTACATTTCTTTCTCATCATCATTAACTAAATTGCGAATAGGTTTTTTTTTTTTTGTCTCGCAACAACAAGAACATAATATTTGAGTATCCTTTTCCGTTTCGAATGAATATATAAAGATAATTAACTAGAATAAAAACTCGAGTCGTAAGCACAAAAATATGATGTCACTCTTATTACTACTATTTTTGTTTTTATTATGAATTTATGACGAAGTACGAAATTGCGAATTTTTATTATACAATAAAGAAATTGGCTGCAAATTGTGTTACGCGTGCAAAACGTTTAGAAAATTTTCAAATGTTCAAGAATGCCATTTTTATCAATTTTTCGGGATTTACTCAAAATATGCTGAGAGTCGAGAAAAAAAGGATAAGAACAATTCTAACGAAAATGATGCCTATTCTTGTAACCAGTGGCGGCTCGTGAGAATTATTGATCCCTTCATCACGGGACTATTTAAAAAAAAAAAAACTTACGTCATTTGGTGAGGCTGCGAACATCTTGACCGTTTCTGGCGGTTTTTTAAAAAGTGACCCAATTTTGAACTTTCTTAATACTAAAGATATGGTTTTCAAACTTTGTATTTCTAAATTATTTTGAATTTTAAGCATTTTTTGCCAAATAAAATTTTTTGAAAAAGTTAACCCTTTAAGCTCCATATATTTTGATCATGAAAGGTTCAAATGGTGCCTTTAAAGGTCCTTTTAAATATATATTAATGCACCAAAAACATAAAGAATAATACTCTGAATAAATTTAGTTATATTATTTTTTTTTTTGGTTAACCCTTTCATGTTTAAAATGTTAAAAATTTTATTAGACAGTTTGAAGGTATAATTCAAACACATCAAACTAACACAAAAGAAAAACGAAAGCAAACTTTTTGACAAAAATTGAATTTTGTGGATTGCGCCGAATTTTGGAAAAAAAATTTGACTTTTGACCTATTTTTTGTAGTTTGGACAATTTCTTTTCCTATAAGCATGAAGAATGAAGTAAATCGTTTGACTTTTACCGAAGTTATAAGAATTTCAGTGAATCGTTGTTACTAAAACTTGGGCAACGGTTCATTTTCAGACAAGGGTTTAGTGGAATTTTTTTCGTAATAATAATCCATCAATTTGCCATCTATGCGTTTTGACTATACCAAATGAAGCACCCTGTATATGTTTATTTACAAGATAGAAGGAATTTTAATGAATTCTTTTCAAAAATTATTCAAAAATTAGTTAATCCTTATAACCGTATAGAATTTGCTTCTATTTTTGCTCGACGCCCAAAGTTAAGCAATAAATATAAAATAAAATTCAATACCAAAAATAAATCTGCTTTGTTTATCATATCACTTAAAATCTTAAATTAGTATTGAATATTAAGTACTTATGCCTTATGTACAGTAGGTATATTTACATTCAATATTCATGCACCTTGCTGCAGAAAAATTCAATTGCTAATTGTCGTATTTGGATCAAGGTTAATTCATAATCGCATCAGTCAAATCTTGAGACTCTATTGTTTTTTTTTCTTTTCTTTTTTTTTTGTAATTAAACTCTCGCATATGCATATATTTGCAAACATTTTTAGCATCTATAATTTGGTTTCATCAACAATTTGTGTAATTCATAATAAATATTATCATCAAATAGTGGCATTGCAATTTTTGCTTAGTCACATTGAATTTGGGTTATTTTTCTTATATTGTTTGTACGTCTTATGGATCTACTATACATATAGTTATAAATAGTATGTAGGATTGTAGGTAGAAGGAATTTGTGATTCGGTCAACTGTGAAATTTTCTGGTATTAGCTATCTCTATGCAATTAATTATATTGTTTACCTACTCTTGTGTATATCAAGTTCTAGTTCAATTAAGAATTTTATTGAAATTAATGTTTTTTTATAATTCATCGCAATTTAAAAATCGATTTTTTTACGATGATTGAATTTGTTTAACAACAATTTTTTTCATGTTACAAAGAAGACAAAAGAAAAACATAAATGACCAAATACACAAATGGAATTTATTTAAAAAAAAAAATAAATAAATCGTTTTTTTTTTAAATTTTTAAAAATGAAAACAGAATACAAAATTTGTGCCAAATCGAAGAAAAATTTGCTGAAATTCAGCCATTTATTTTTAATCGCTAATGAGGAGTACAATTTTTAATTAATTATCGTATAGATAACTAAAAATCTGTTAATACTAAACGAAACTCTACTTATCTTAAAATTAAAGTAATTTACATTACAATTATTAATAATTTATGTTCTTTTTTTTTTTTTTTGTTTTGCATTGATAGCCATACTTCCTATATTATGTATATAAAGTTTAACGAAGCGTGAAAGCTATGTCTCGCCGCCTAGTAAAATATAATCGCTTGCTGTACAGTGCACAGATATCAGACTTTCAGTATGTTTATTTCAGTTTGCGTGATTTGTAAATTAAGAATTTACTATGTACTTATAGTAAAATAAAAAAAAAAAAAAAAGTGTTAATAAATAACTTAACATCAGTTTGTTATAATAATAATTTAATTAACATGATGTTAATTACATTTCAAATCAATGTTCATTTATGGATATGGTAGATATATGTACATATGTGTAATTGTATATACTTACCTGGTGCAATGTAACGTATGTAGAGAGAAATTTATTTCCAAGTAATTAACACGAACAAATCGAGTATTTTAGCTTTTTTTAAATTGTTTGAATCAATATTGATGCAATTTGTTGTATGAATAATTTCCAGATATGTATATTATTTATAAATCTTTGATGAACAATTAACGTTTTGAAAAATTTGATAAATTTATTGGGTTCCAATGCAGCGCAAATATCTAATCAATTTCTTGGTTTTGATTGAAATTGACAATTTAACTACATATGTCTTTGTTTTCAGTGCATTTTTATATTTATTTTTATAATTTAAATTAACTGTCATTTTAATCACAAAAAAATATTCACAATAGTAAAAGGTGAATATGTATATCATGCAAAAATTACGGATCGGGTGGCCATATTTTATTTCCATACAACAAGTCTGCAAAGAGAAACAAATCAATTTTGAGCCCGCATTCATTGGGAAAGGTTTGCACTTCTACAAATTTTCGATGGTTGGAAAATCCAATGCTAAGGCCTGTTCCTATACAAATCTAGCAAATATTTAGTCAATAAATGATTGGGCAACAATTACCATAGAAGGAAACGTCATACAAGAGACGTATGAAGAAAGAGATGACCTGCATATTTCAGTTATGCGATTTTTTGTATGAATTCGGTTCTAAGTAAAACTTTTGTCTATTGTGAATTTACTTATTACAATTTTTTGTCATTTTATTTGCCAAATTTTTTGTTTGCGAAGTTTTTTGACATTTTCTTTAGATCGTCGTCGAATAAGAGGTAACAATCCGAAGATCTAAAAAAAATTAAAATTAAAGATTTTTAAAATATTATTTTTATTTATTTTTAATGTGAATGTGGTAAAAAAATAAAAAATATTCCTTAGGTAAGAGAGAATTGTTTTTAATTTGTTCGTCAGATTTTAAAATTTGGTCAGACACAGTTGTTGTTTTTTCAAAAACCACGTGATTAATTAAAAAAAAAAAACCATTTTGTGTGGTAATTTTTGTATCAACAGTAACATTTAACGGGACAAATTGTTTATTTATTCAGAGATATTTGCGCATAAGCTATAACAAAATTATTACATATAAACATTTTTGCAAATATATATATATATATATATATATATTTACATATTATATTCAATGAAGGTTAAATCATAAAGAAAACATTAATATCATGCTGTATTTAAAGAAAAACATATAAATAAGGTAAAGATGAGATCAATAATGTAAAACGATTATTATGTCTGCATCAGACATAAAAACAAATTTATTGTAAAATGTTTTAAATATTTATATATAACCTTTTTTTATTACTTGTTTGTTGCAAACAAAAATGTCATCATAAAATTTTTAATGCTGCCTCAATCAGAAAAAAACGAAAGTGCCAAAAATCAAAATAAATAAATAAAAAAAAAAAATTTTTTTTTTTACAAATATGCAAATTTTATTCGCAAATATTATCTTAGACTTAGATCAACAAGCCTATTAGAGAATAAATTGAACATAAAATTAAGACAAATTATACCTACGTCGAAAACGTTTGTGGCATAGGATGAACTTGAATGTATGAATGGCATATAGAAACTTGTATTAGAAGAATAAATGCTGTACGTTCTGTAGGAAATTGAAAGCGGAAGCCAATGAAAGAAAATTTAAATGTTGTTTTTATATATACCATTGGGAGGAAGAATTTGCGAGAAATTTGCAATAAAATTCATTTAAGAAATATTGGCATTACTTAATCGTTACAATTGGTTGTATTTAGATCGATTAAATCTTACATTATATTGATCCGGTAAATATGGGAAGTACATTATTAGTAGATTGATTAGTAGAGGAGAGTGGGTACGAAAGTAGCACGTTTAACATTATATGTATTATGTATATATGTATTAAGTCTTTGTATTCGACATACCACTGTACGGGGACGCAGCTCGGCTTGTCCCTCTATAGGGTGCGAAATATTGTATTCTTAATATTTAAAAATGTATAAAAACTACTTAATGACCCTAAAATATTAAAATTTTAAGGAGAGTAAATAATAATAATCCAAATTCCTTTATATCAGACCAGTTGAAGCTGCGTTAAAAAAAAGAGAAACGAATCTCCTGCTGATGCTTGTAACAATCTTTCACATCAAGCTATTTTCTTTTGAAATTTGAAAAAAATTATTAAAGCAAAGCAATTTTATTTGATCAATTTCTGAAAAAGATATCGCAAAATCAAAATGAAAAAAAAAAACGTAGAAAAAAAAATGGATTTTTTTTTGAATAAACACTAAAATTAAAAATGACAGAAATCTCAAACTGAATATGATTTTTCAAACAACACGTTCAATTTTGCATGTAAAACGATTTTCCGCACAATAATAGTCCTGTTGAATTTCGTACCCATACTCTCCCCTACCTACTTACGTCGAATTAATGTTCTTAATAAATACCATAATGACTCATTTAATTTCCCACGATATCTTTAATACAAGATTACTATACATTGGGGTAGTTAAAGTTGGCAATACTCGATTTGGTTTTATAAATAGACCATAGACCGGTATTCACTTAACGAACGTCCATTAGGCATAATTATGATGACTTTTTTTGTAATTAACTGATTTTTTTTTTTCCTTCAATTAAATCAATATGTTCCATCTTCTGTGTGTCATCCACAAAGTCAGTAATATACATTCCAAACATATTTTATGTAAATTTATATGTAAATGTATCCCGTTAAAATCCAGAATTGTGTAATTAAAAAAGCAATAAAAATTCTCAATAATAATATCAACTTAAAGTCAATGCCAATGGAAATTCCGAAATATTTTTTTTTTTTTATTTTGCTTTCATCTAATTATTATTAATATATTTTTTATTGTCTATATGTATAAAAAATACATATGCACATCTATATATAGAACTAATTTGAATTTATCGCATTTTAATTTCAAATTAAAAAATAAAATCAAACAATTCAGTCAAAAATGTAAAATTCATTAAGTGGAACATTTTAATAATAAACAAAAAAAAATACGATTTTTCTTAATTTCTAAATGTACGGTAGTATGAGAATATAAACAAAATAATATTTTGACTTACCGTACATTGAAAAACTATTCGTATTTTTGGACATTTACTGTCGCGCTTACTCGGCTCTGAAACCGTTAATAAGTTTGAGCCTACCGTAACAATAGATTGTCTACCAAAGAGTGTAACGGGGCAGTGTCAAAGTTTTTTCTCATTCTACTCACTTGTGGCATATCTCTCAATCTCCGAACATGATGACTGGAAACTGATGACCAAACTGGTTTAAAGAGTAATGAGATCACGTACGCTATTTACATGTCCGCAAAAAAAAACTCGAAAAACGATACCTCACGAACAAAAAATCCAAAGAAAATTAAATAATAAAAGTTCTAAATTCTTGTCTGAACAAATAATTTCTATAAACCTGTTGCCAATCCATAAAACCAAAAAAATTATTAGATTTCGATAAAAAAATGTTGATTGTAGGTCCAAAAATGACAAAAAATGTCATTGCATTGTCATTTTTCTCAAAAAATTTGAGCTCAGCGAAAAACGAGGATATTTAGCACACAGTACCGAAATTTCAATGGAACACCTTAAATAGTGTCCTTACAAGTTTTCACAAATCGCCCCTCACAATTAAATTATTTACACAATCGACACTCATTGAAACATTAATTTGTCCTGTGGTTACCTATGGTTCTGAATCTTAGTGCATGTCCAAAGATCATGATAAAAAATTGTCCATTTTTGAATGAATCATTCTTCGACACATTTATGACCTCGCACAAGTGGAACCGAATGTGTGTAGGATTCATTATAACCACGAAATCAAAGCGCTATACGTAACGAACCGTAGTAAATATGGACAGGACATGTAGTCACAATGAACACTAACCGTGTACCGAATCACGCTGAATAAGAACCCTGAAGGAATGAGGTTGCAAGGCGGTCAACGAAAAACAGAGGCAGATAGAATTGCCAAAGACACGCTTGGATTAGCGAACTGGCGAACGCTTCCTTTAGACCAAACTTCTTGGAAACGAAGTTTGAAGAATTCCACAGTTCACAAAGGACGACTTCAGAGTTTATAAAGAACTACCTACCTACAATACGTTTTGCTACTAAATATTTTTGTTCTGGAATTTTTTTAATCGAAATGTTTTTGAATTTTTCGAAAAAATGTCCCATATTTAAGAAAAAAACAAAAACAATATGGCAACTGTAATGCTACATTAGTTGGTCGAGCTAAATTTCAAAACTTTTTTTTTAATAACAAAAACAAAAACGATGACATAACTAACAATATTTGTATACAATGAATGATTGTATTCCGAGATTTGTTGCTAATTGCCCCGGATATCAGTGCCAATTTATAGTAAATATTTTATAATTATAATTTATGTTTTTTTAAATACGATTTGGTGTAAATATTCATGTTTATAACTTTAGTGACGCCTACAGGGAGTCCAACTAATTATTATTGTAATTTTGCCGAGAGAAAAAATAAAAAAAAATATTTATTTAATTGAGAGTTGACGTGTTGTAAATTATATTCATACCAATCAACAATAATAATTTTAAATGTACAAATATAAAAATATTATTTTGTGTAATTTGCATACACCCATCCCTCAGAAAATCGTCCAAATAGAAACCGTGTAAAACGAGACAGAGCTACCTTATTATAAAAAATTGAAATTAAATTATCCACAGCCGTGTAAATCGAGTCAAATAATATAAGAAAAATTCGTAGATATGTTTCATAATAACCGTGTAAAATGAGACAAGAATTGTATGGGAAAATGAAGTCATACGTAATAAAATATATATTTTTTATAAGAAATTCAAAATTACCCTTTCTCGTATTTATTTTTATTTACAAATTTACGCACCCATCATTGCGAAACGTTAGTTTGTGAAATGAGTGCATTTAATGCAAAATAATCGATGTTGTGAAATGGGTGCGTCCATAAATACATAAAACAAAATGTATAATCGAAATTAAATAATAAATATGTGGTTTTTTTTAATTTAAAAGCCGTGTTAAAATGAAACCGTGTAATTCAAGTGCCATGCAAATCGAGGAATGGGTGTATATTTTTGTAGTACTCGTAAGTAGTAGCTCATCCGTTATAGTGCCACTGTATTTTCTGTAATTGACTATATTATTAGCGTCTTTATTAATTGTGTGAAACTGAAAATCGACTGGTAATAATAAATTGAATACTAATGGAACACAATACACTTTATTTATTTATTTTTTAAATTTTCTCTGACAAATTAATTCAAAGTTCATCACAATATATACTCCATACTATACATATGTATATACTTATATACATATATATATATTGTACATATGTATATAAATGTCAGTTTAGTTTTCATGAACGCGTGCTATAGCACACTATATATCGGACGGAAATCTAATCAATATTGCTGTTCGTGTGAAAATGCCAAGCTTTCTATCCGATTTTGTTTTCAGCATTTATTTTTTTTCATTGACCTTGCAAATTGCTGCACTTTTGCCACCAGATACATTATTAAACGATATCCATATGTATGTATATAGAAGTAGGTAGCTACTTACTAAAAACCAGCTATAGACTGTATTACAATTTCGTCGTCGTTATTATTTATGTATTGTAGGTAATTTGAGTTTTAAAGTTGTTTTTCGAAGTACCTAACCAATAGTCTATTATATGCAGCTATTATATGAATAGGTTTGATATTGAAAATTTAGGAAATTATTTGAACAAGCATTTCTATTGTTTTTTGACAACGAAATCATCAGATTTTCTTTTTTATTAATTTTAATGAGATGAGGAGAGAAAATCTAATTTTCTTTCTTTCTAAATTTACCCGAGTTACTCCCATTCGAAAAATTTACTCTTACATCATTGACCATCTATACGTTGATGGCAAAAGCTGAATGCTCTCTAAGGTCTGGCAATCAAATCAAATGTGAAGACCGTACCCAATTAAGACTCTTCGAGGATTAACGGAAAATATCGGTGCTACTACAGTAGTTAAGAAATATATCGGTGCTACTACAGTAGGTAGTTGCCAAACCTTTAAGATATTAACGAAAATTAGTTCCACACTCGTCATCGAATTTCTCCGACGCATAAATATCCCAAATCGCAGTGACTACGTGTTGGTTGTGTTGACTAATCAACATAAGGACTATTTTAAAAAAAAAATATTATGAAGAAAAATTTAAAAAAAGTGGGGAAACTGGAAATATTTGAATATTTTTTTTTTTTTCGCGTTAGTTAACTTTTTCCAAAAATTGCTGGAAATTTTAAATAATATAAAAATACAAAATTTCAAAATTACATCTTTAATAGTAAGAAAGTTCAAAATTCTGTTACTTTTTAAAAATTTGCCAAAAAACGGTCTCAATGTGCCCAGTTTGCTTACTTTCTTTCATTTTTTATTACAATAATGATGATTAATGTTTTTTTTATAATAATGCCCACGTCGATTGGACAAAAAAAATCCACGACTCGCCACTGGCAGTAGATCGAGTTATGAGATAATGCCAATTATTAGACTGTTTTGTTTAAATACCATCCAACATAATATACTAAAATACTAGCTAACAACAATTTTTGTTTTGCTCCGGGTTAGTCTTGAAACCGGAACCTTTCACTCGGAAAGGGTTACCATACTCTATCAACTGATGACCTATTTGTACGATAATCTTATTAATATAACTAAAATACCAAATAGTTGACATAATTTTTGATTTTTATTGTTATTTTTACAGTTAAAAATGTTATTAAATTAAAAATTATTATTAATAAAAATATTTGGGGTTTTTTTTTTATTTTAAAGGACCAGCACGACATCGCCGAATGATGCGAGAAGTCTATACATCAAATCAAGAAACTCAAACCTATTCAAATGAAACACAATCTACAGGTATTAATTTCAATCAAGTTTTTTTTTCTATTCAATTAAAGAAATTTTGATTAAAAACTTTTATTATACAAATCAGAAGATACATGCAATTACAATGGGAAAGAAGTAGCGAAATCGTCTGTGGTTTGTGAACAGAAATCTGGCTGCTTGGCAATTCAAACACACGGTGCATGCTGTCCTGAATATCATTGCGGTAATTATTAGATCTTTTTTTTATTATTATTATTAATAATTATTATTATTAACATTAACTCTTATTAAATATTTAAATAAAATATTTATTTTTAAAACACGTTTTGCATATTTCTGTGTAAAAGGGATATGGAAAATCTGTTTGTTATATTTGATTGTTATTTGCATTTTCTTTTTGTGCACATATAGGATGTGCTTATCTTTGCAATATGTACATATTTGTTTGTAATAAATATATTTAATATTTATTAAACTGTATACATAGATTTTGTATGTATATGGATAAAATAAATAAACATTATGTATCTATGTACATACATACATACATACATACATATATGGAGTTAAAGTTAATAGATTTTGCTTTTAAGTAAATAAAATAAAAATTATTCTTTTTCAGATTGCATACGTAATGAGACGGTATACAAAAATGGAGAGAAAATTGTTGATGTCGAAAATTCTTGCAACGTTTGTATATGCCGAGGTTCGTAATTAATAATTACTAAGAATTCTTAAGTGATTAGTCATCTGTCGTGATATTTGTATTTAAATTATTTATTTAATCAAAACCTTTTTCTTGAATATTCAATTTAAAATTGACATTTTATGCTTAGGTGGGCAAAAATAAAAAACGATTTTTGATCACAGGAATATTTTAATTATTTTTTAAATAAAAAGTGCAAATTTCTCTTTTCGCCTCTATCACATAAGCAAGAATTTCATAAGCTCAATTTCATAAGAATTTCATAAGCAAATTTTTTTTTGCACTCACTATGGCGACCATTAAAATATTAACATTTATTTCTAATAGTAGATTCAATAGTAGGTTCCTTTGCATAACATACATACATATCGATGGTGGTTTGTTAAAAGGCCCTAACATCAATATTTTTTTTAAAATGGTTTTTTTATGAAATCTGGTAATTTGAGATATTTTACACTATTTTACTAAATTACATGAAAAAATTTGGTTTTTCCCCGCTTTTTATCATCTCTTTCTTTGAAAAAATATTCAGTTTTTTGTCTCTGCTGAAAAATTTAAAAAATGAAGGTTAGGGCCATTTGACAAATAACCATCAATATATGGATAGCAATGTAAGTAATTAACCCCAGCAACAAGTAGGGTAGGGTGTTTTAGCTGAGTTCCGATAAAAAAATTGAAAGAGGGATCCAATAAAAATTGACACAAATACCATAAGTTCGAGAGAAACACTGACCTACAGCGAGTAAAATCGGTGAATTATACACTCTGTAAATTCTCTATGATTAGTATTCGAAGGAAAAGGATAAAATATCCACTAATTAGTACTATCTTACTATGATGCACGTCAGTTCTTTGATGTATAAAAAATTCTGGAATTCTTTGAATTAAAATAATTCTTAACTGTTCTGGCGCCACCACTAAGGTGGACTACCTCCATTCATCCTTACGGATGTCAGCTCCTTTATTTTTCCAATATCGAAAATATTCTTCTATTTTTATATCCTTATAACTAGTTGTCCATGTACGTTGTACGTTCAAGTAGACATTTTTTCCAATCTAGAGTATGGTTCCGATTTTCTGCTAATGATCACCATGCTTATGATCAGCATTCTAATGATATCCTAATTTCTCTATAAATAAACACAATTAATTACATAAATATTTTCCATCTTTGAGATATCGAGGACATGCAGGCAAGCACACGCCTCGAAGCAATTAAATCAAAAGGATTATACGGCAATTTTGTGGCCAGATCACTGCCATAGATCAAATACAAAATCTCTCAGTTTAGTTCTTATAGTGATATGATTTGTTACGATCGAGTCCAAAAATGTTTAACTATACAAAGAAAAATTACTAAAAAAAATTTATTTACATTTTAGGCGGCGAATTTAAATGCAACACTATATCATGTTACATTCGGAACGATTGTAAACCAAAATATACTTCTGGAATATGTTGTCCGGAATATGACAATTGTCCACCATTAGGTAAATTACTGATAGAAATAAAAATAACTTGTTCAAAAGGTTAATTTTAAATTATTTCTTTTAGAAAATGTAAAACTTGGCCATTCAAAAGAAGTAGAATCATCCGATGAAAAATATGTCTCCAAATCAACAACTACTCAAAGAATCGATGACATATCCACATCCACTGTGGAAACGGAATTAAAACCTATGGCATCCGATAATCCGCTTGGAATAAAAATCAAAGAAATAACAAAAACTGGAGAGATTCGGATAATTGATGACAAACCAAAAGCGTATAAACCAACAAAATCCAGTGAGGCTATGTCGCCAAAATTTCTTACAACAGAACGAAATATTCAGCAAGAGAATGATGTTAAATCTTCATCAAAAGAAAGTAAAGAAGTCATGCCTATTTCAGTTGAGGATACATTGAAATCAAATGGTGAAGTCAAGTCAGACCGAGAGAATATTAATGATGAAAACGATAATCCGGATAAATTAAGTCCGACGCTGGATGCAAATATTGAAGGACGAAACGAACTAGAACATGCATATGGAAATACAAAAGGTGACAATTCGGTTGGAACGAAAAATATTCGACAAACGGAAAATGTAACGAACGACATAAATAAAATCGAACAAAGAATTAATATGTCCAATGAGGGGAATTCTTCGAATTTTAAGACAATTTCTTCTACGACAATTTACAGTAGCGAATCGTCTAGTACGGCCGAACCGAATGACAGTTCGGAAGTGTATAGCAAAGAAAAAAACGATCCAGTTGTGTTTATTGTTGATCATGCTGGACAAACCCAATCAATAGTTGTGGATGGTGCTGATGGTCTACAGAAGGTTGAAGATCCATTTGATGATGAAGAAGAACATAAGAATGGAAGAAAAACAAATCTCGCAGAGAAACGATATCCGGACGAATTAATATCGGAAATAATACCAAGCAGTACAGCTGGTGCTGTATTTTCTACAACTGGTTCTGGATTGTTAGAAATGCACAATAATAATGATGTTTATGAGACGAAATATTATGAATCACTAACAAATAGTCCATTTGATCAAGTGTCAAGGGAAATATTTTCAGAATCATCACACAGCACAATAAATCCATTTTCATCTAAAGAAAACAGTCAAATACTATCAATCAACGATGCTTCATCAAAATCTACAGAAGAAAGTGATTCTGATCTAGCATCAGGTTATCTAATATTGGATACTGCCACCGATAGAATGTCAGCCGCTTCTGAATCATTTGATACGGAATTTTATGGTACTGTCGGACCAGAACAATTAATCACATTTGATGCCAAATATTATTCATCTGAACAATTTGAAGGATCATCGTCACCATATGATTATCCATCATTCAGTAAATTAGATTCGGCCACATCGAATTCCCATTTTGGCAGTACATCTGGTCCAACAGTTGAAACATCAAATGGCGGTAATATGGAAAATGATGATGATGTAGAAAATCAATTTGAAAATCCAGAATTTCCATTGATACCTGATGATCTGAGTCTTTATGGTGTAATGCAAGAAGAACAGCGACAGGCAATTTTGAAAGAGCAAACAACAGTGAGAAGTGTATCGTCAACAGAACCATCATCGAGAAAGATAGAGAACACAATATTACTAGAAGTTGTACCACTCCGAACAAATAGTACATCTACAGAAAAACTAGTCACATCCACCTCACCACCACTTCCGGATGAGGTGCTGAAAAGTACAGAGAAAGAAAATTCAATTAATTTTACCAACGAGACAAATGGCATAGATGAATCTCAGCAAATAGTAGAATTGGAACGAAATTCTACCGAATCACAAGAAAATGTTTCTTCCGAAAATGATAGTCTTCACATAAGCACAACAACTAAAGATACGTCAACATTAAAATCAATCGGTGCATCATCGTCATCGTCGACTATTTTAAATGATCAATTTTCAAGTACCAGTACCACATCGGACCCTGATTATAGTGCGCAGGCATCAGATGATCTATCAGAGAGTATACAATCAGATAAGAGTTATGAACACTCTGTCGAACCACAATATAATGATTATTGGATGCAAGTGGCCAGAGATTTCCTGAGACAGACAAACAAAATAGTTTTTTAATTCCTAATTCTATTTATATAGTTTCGTAAGGGTTTTAGTCTAAATTTTTATTATTTTTTTTTGTATTTGTATAAGAAGAGACTTGCAGATCGAGTGAGAGTCGTGCCACAAACATGTAGGACTGTATGTATATGAACAAATTTAATTGTTTAAATATTTTAAAACAAAGAAAAAACGATCATCGTTTCTAGTAATGTTATTTTAGTTCATATTATAAAGTATTGTCATATTCTTAAGTCATAGTTAGGAGTGTAGCTCTTGTATGAAAGAACTACTTTTTGAATTTATTTAGGGGAACGAAAAGAAGGCTCAGTATAAACATTAATTAAAAAAAAAAAACAAAAAAAAACTTTAATTGTGTCATAATACAGTCAATTCTTTCCTACTTTTTTATGTTAAGACAATGAATATCTAAGAAAAATGTCGAATAATTTGAAAAGAGAAAAAAGCTTTTAAACCTTTAATTATACTTTCCGAAGTATTTTTTTCTTTAATATTAGACTTTTTTTTTAATCGAAATATTACTGCATCCAGTTTTATAATTAAATTTAAATAGTTAATGTTCTAGATCAGAAGGGTTGACTGTATTTTTAAAATTTACGTTTTGTTGTGATTTGCGTAGTATAAAATTGTATTATTTATATATAAAATGTCCTATAATTGAGTACTTAGTACATCTACAGAATATTAGTATAAGTTGGTTACTTAAACTTAATCCACTTACGAGAAAGCTCACCTCATACTAAAAGTAATTTGTTGGAAAAGTACATTAATATGTGTGATTGGTAAATGGCCCCTTTGAATAACTGTATAGGTGCAAAAGGAGAAAAAACAGGGACGAAATGACGTTAAAAGTTGAGCTTTTCATAAATTTAATTTTATTTGTGACTTTCTTGTCGAAACCGAACGTTATTCCGAAAATCCGAAAGGCTATGGATTTTTGAGGAACTCGTCTTGAGGAACAAGTGGTAGATTTTTATTTTTTCTTTATAAATAGTTTGTTAGGATATTTTCCCTTTTCGGACGTTAAATGTTTCTAAATAATTGTTTGTGACTTTTTGGCCTTTCTCAAATCTCATGTCAAAGCATTGCTTAGAATTTGAATTTTCTTTGACCGTATAACAATAGTACAAGGAACGATCGATTTTCTTGATCAATGTCGAAGTGAACTTTTCGGTAATTTCTACTGAATTGTTATTGTTTTGTTTTACCGATAAGTAAGGAATTTTATTGATTGTTCTTGGATTAGGATTATTCCTGAAAATCTCATCAATTCGTAGAAATCAGCACTTAAGTCGGGAGCCTAGACATAGACCGATGGTCTTCATATATTTTGTATTACTATAGGTATTTTATACTACGCAGCCATATTTTATACTACGCAGAATTGTTCAAAATAACTTTTATTGAACAAATACAACTAAATTTCGAAAAAAAAACAAAAAATCGTTTATTAATAATTATAGAAATTGAAAATTCAACATTTGAATTTTAAATGCATTTTTAAACTCAAATTTTTAAACGAGAGTTTTTTTTTAATTATTTATTTATTTATTTATTTATTATGTTAAGCTACGAGTATATTATATACCTACAAACTGATATTTTGTTATAAATTACAATTAAGTGTTCAGTTCGTATTGAACTTTATAATCTATTATTATTATGATGAATATAAACAATGCGTAAGTCTAATATAATGTTATAATTATAATTAGTGTGATTTTAATTGTATAAACGAGCTGTTAGAAGAAAATAATTTAAAAAAAAAAATTTGGATTCGATTGTTTTATTTGAGAAAGAATAACATTTCTGGCACCTGACTATAATTGATTCAGCGTAAATATGTATATAAATATGCCTAATACTTAAAAGAAAAAAGGGGTTTTCGTCCATTTTTGATCACCAAAACTACAATCAAAAGATTAATGATGACAAAATTTTAAGGACATGTTTTCGATCAGCAAAAATACGAAAGACGCGATAATTTTCGCTATCGTACTCTAAGTTGTGGTATCATTGATTTCCTCTGTTTTACAATGTGTATCCAGATTATGAACGAGCCTCAATATTTGGTTGAAATTGAAAAATTCACCTTTTTGCGCTCAACATGAAGGTTGTTGATACCGCGACAATCATCGTTCATTATCTGTTTTTCCATTAAGTTAAGTTGGATTAAGTTGTTATTTGGAATTCTCTTTCAAACAATATTCGTTAATAGAGTCGGAGCGATTTGAATTGAATTTTATTGAAGTTGGGGATAGACCAAAATTAATGACGAAAGATAAGTTTATAAAAAAAAAATTGAAAATAATTTTTTCAACCATTTTGTCAGTGCTCAGGTCTAGTAAAGAAGATAAATTGGAATATTGGGAATATAATTAAAAATCATGTCATCTGGCAGAAAATATCTACTAAAATATTAAAATCTATAAACCAGAGAATCTTGAACAAATCACCAGCTTTAAGAATAAATTCGTCATTTTGAAGCATCCTCATAGCTTACAAGTACATCCAAATTTGTTTGTGTTTAAACATTGTAGGTCATCGTGGAACAGAATTAGGCTCTATATTTTCCACAAATTTTTTTTTATTTTTTACGTTTTTTTTATATTTAATTAATTTGGTATGTGAATAATTAAAAATTCTGAAACAAAATTGTGAAAGCTTCGATACTAAAGTTGTTCCGGCTCATTGCTTATAAGATACATATAGGAAGTGATGAAGAATTTAATGTATGTGCAGGATTTTTAACTCAAGTGTATTACTATTTTTTTATATTATAGAGATAGAATATTTTCTGTGCAGCATATTTTAATATCGACAACTAAGAATAAATAAAACTTTTTAATGACAAAAATATTCTCTGTTGAAGATGAAGTGTTAAAAAATTATAGCACTTAAATATTCTTATATGAAATTCAAATGTGAATTGATGAAATGAACACAATTAGAAGAATTTCTCATTTTTAAAGTTTTTTGCGATTAGTTTATTGCCGACTATTGTTTGTCAAAACTTATCATTCAAAATTCAAACAGTAGTACTAATACTGTAATAGGTACTTTTAGTCTTCCTGTTAGTAAGTAAAATTTGTACAGATCAATCTAATTCTGGCGTCCATAGTACACTTTTTATTGGTAAAGACTTTTTATAATTATTTTTTCTCATCCTCCCCCTATTAAATGTGCAATGTACATATAGCCTATAGATAGAGTTATAGATCATAGTGATCGAGTCTCCTTGATAAAAACGCCTTCAATTCCGAAAAATTCAAAATGAATATTAAACGATGAATAAATCAAAACATCCCCTCATCGTTGGATTCATACATTCCTTTTCATACAGTGGTAATTAGGGTAAACTCAAATACCTTCATTTAAAAAAAAAATCACGTCATGTTTTCAGTATTTTTCACCGAAATGTATAAACGATCGATAGTTGCTAAATTTTATTTCTTCTGATAAACATTCGATGAAAAAAAATCTTCAAACAATGCTCTTGTTTTTTAAGCGATATACATTTTTTAAAGAGATCATTTATCCAAAATCTAAGCCTAAGGTAAAATTGGGAAAATCTGGACAACAAGATTTTTTTTCCAAAAATTGATAAATATTATTGCGCTTGCAATTGTTTTTATTTTAATCTTCGATAATCTACTAAGAACATCAATTAAAAATAAATCTGAGTAATAAAATCTGGATAGTGAATAGCTCCTGTGATAAAGTTCTGTTGTGACTTTAAGATAATTATATTAAGATGTTGTCTCCACCTCTAAACGACTTTATGCCATATAGAAATGTTCACTAAATATGTTGAAAAAACAAAACTTACTTTGAAATATGATGTTTCCGTTGATATTCCTTCTGCAACATCACGAATTAACCGAACAAAATTTAATAAAAATTCTAATAAAATGCCGGCGTATTTTGTAATTATTCATTGTAATTTATTCATGTTCACCAATAAGTCAATAACCATTTTTCACTATAACATACGAGTACTTACAATTATTCTCGATCATAATATTTAGATTTTACACTTTCACGTGTCTATATTATTTTCAATATTTAATTTATCATTAATTACGACAAGAACATGACACCTAATTATTTTGTATTTAAAATGTCGTCGTTAATATGAAACGACGCACACTCACTGAGTATTGAAGCTTTTTACCGTTTGTTATTGGTTAGTTAGTTGATACAATTATCTGTTAGTGAGAGTAAGAGCCTGGTGCGTGCGATTAATAATTAATAGATAAGCAGAGAAGCATATGTCTATCTATACTCAAATATAGTACAGTAAGACACAAAAATAATTGTACTGAATTGTAATTTTTTTAATATTTTTCAGAATAACATAACAAAACCGGAAAATAATTTAGAAACCGAACAGAAATTTAATGTCGAATAACTTTATGACTTTTTTCTTTTCGATTTTCCATCAGTCTTGTAAAATACATAGATCATTAAAACAATTCCTATTCCTGCGAAACCATATTGTTCTAGCTATAGTTGTTTTAAATTGAATAGTGGCTCACAGTCACAGCTTGGCAGAGCTTGTAGAAGAGTTTTTAAAATAAAATGTGTCCCAAAGACACACCTTGTTAAGATTAGGGTTTAATGCATTTGACAGAATAGACTATAGGTAATTTTGGGTTAACACACACATTTGGATCATGTTTATAAACATAATACCTACCCACCTTCTTTTTGCACTACATGATAGTTTATTTTCGGCAGAACAGTTAAAAATCAGGAAACTAGAAACTCAAATGCCGCACATAAAAAAGGAACAGTCGAAGTAATTAACAGATTATAATAATAAGTACAGAGGAAGATTCATTGTAATAAATCGATTGGTTACCAAATTCTTTTATTTAATTTCTTTCTTTAATATTGCACAAGAACACACTTTTTAAAATTATTATTATCTAAATTAGAAATTTTAACTGACCTACTGTAGGACTTCTAAGAAAAGTAAAAGTGCGCCATTGTATTTATAAACGCAGTAACACTACAGAATACTGACCTAATAGTGATGTTCTGCCTTTCATCAAAAAAAGATTTCTCGCCCAAAGTAATATTGGAATATTGTAAGAAGGGTATACAATGGGCAAACTTGCAACTCTTTACCAGATCCTGCCACATGCTACTACCAAACTTAGAAGAAAAAAAACCCTATTTTTCATAAACTAAATTGGTAGTCGTCAAAATTGAGCCTGTAAACGTTCAATATGTCACCTAAAATCACTTACATACGAGTAGGTATTTCTTCTACTGCAAAACAATTTTATATTTATCTAACCTTTAAAATTAACCTTACCACAAAACCACATCAAATACAAAAATTATACAACGAAAAATTGCATAACATCATCAAATATAAATTCAACTAATGATGATGATATCTATCCATCGTCAGTATAGGTACTCTGCAAAATGAGTGTGAACAATCCAAAAACGATGTCAACACAAATTTGTTGCACGTAACACATTTGTAACTTACCTATACTCTGGTGTAAAATTTAATATAAAATTATTGTTGAATCGACCCAGACTAAATAATATAATGTAAGAAAAAGAGTCATCGGCGCAACATGGCAGCCATGGCGTTCTTTTACTTTTTGCGGAATGAGAAAGTGAAAGTAAATTGATTGATGTAATACATAGTAATGATGATGATGATGATGATGATGATGATGATGGGGATCCATGCATTATTATTTATGATACATAAGTATGTCTGTATGTACATACAAACCTACAAATATACTACATTCAATTTTGCAATCAAATTTTTTTTTGATTGAAACTTATTTTATTAATTTTTTAATAAAGACAGTAAAGATCACAGAGTGGAATTTAAATCCAAAAAAAACAAGATCAAGTGTTTTGTACCTAACATCATCATAAAGTTTAAGTAATCTTTTTTTTTTTTGCATAGAAAATTTGCATGGAATTTGAATTGCAGATTTGCAGTCACGATCACGACTATGAAAGTTTTTAGCTTTTTGGATCGTGACTTTCACCAATATTTATACGTGCAGTTCTCAGGTATGCAAAAATCTGAATATGGAAACATATGTTTTAATGTATGGCAAGGTAGAGATGTTGTTGTTGTTGTTGTTGTTGTTGTTGTTGTTGTTTTTATTAGGACTAACGTGTTTTATCAGTGAAATTTTAGCTGAAATCAGTTTTTTATTGCATTTGGAATAAGAGATTCTTTTTTTTGTTTTGCTTGCTATAAATGTAACCTTTTTTTAGTTCAATATGGTAACGATGATCTACTTTTAATGAAGGTAAAATTAATAGTATGGTGTTTCTGATCTTTTTGGATTTTTTTTTTTTATTAACTTATTTATTTAGACGAAAAGTTGTTTTCTTACTTTTATAATTTTTTCTCTATTTTTTGGGGTCAATGATTCTTTTTTTACTTTATTGTGTTATGTGTATTGTCTAGAAATTCTTGACAAAATAAAAAAAAAATTAGTGTTTCTATTAATTATTTTTTATGGCTACTACATTTTAGTTGTTTGGACGTTATGAAAGTTAACATTGTTTCTAGGTGACATTTTAATATTGCTCAACAAAAAATTTCGGTCGCAACATTTTTTTTTGTAATTTAATTATGATTTTTACTTTTTCACCACATTTATATAAAAGACTTTAGGCCAATTTGAACGGAAATCAGTTAGAATTTGGTATTTAGAAAATAATTTTATACACTTTTTAGAAATATTTCCACTTTCAAATATCCAGCAGATTAATATATCTTTAATTCAATCTTCGTTTACAAGTATATATCCAAACTTCTATTTTTAGTTAATTTTTTCATCATTTTTTCTAATAGAAAATGATAAATTAAAGTTGCCCTCCTCAATAAAATCTAGGCGCCATCCAAGTTAATATATTGAAGGTATAATTTAACGTTTTTATTTATTTTTAATTTATCAGACAATTTTTAACGAATTTTTATGATTAAAATTTATTATTTTTAAGAGATTCAAAAATTTTTATTTTTAAGGAGTTATTTAAATTTTTTTTTTTTATTTTTGCAGTGTTTTTTTATTTGTTTTATTAACTAAAATATTTACGAATTTGTGCATAATTCATCCGGTTTTCTTAAAAATACAATAATTTTGCTGTTTTTTATCATATTAAAAATGAATTCAGCCGATAAAATTGATTATGAGGACTAAAAACTCTATTCCGTACAGTTAAAAAATTTGGCAGTTTGTCTTTAATTTCTTTAAATTATGATGAAGGTGATATTCAGAGCCCGTATCTATACGGACAATAGGAGATAATGACATTTGAAATGGCACTTCCATCTTATTTAAAAAAAAAAAACAAAAAAAAACTGGTGAACTTCTGATAACTTTGCACTTTTGCAGAGTATGAATGAATGAATGTGACGTGATTATGAAATTAATTAAGTTTAACACTTTTTCTCTCTACTTATAATATTGTTTTATTTAAATTATTAATAAAAAATTTGTTATTTATGTACAAAAAAAAAATTATAAAAAATAGAAGAAATTTATCAAAAACTTGGCACATCTGTGGAAGAATGCAGGTATTTTCAAAAAAAAAAATTAAAAAAAACAACATTCATATTTATATCAACAATTAAAACTAATTTTAGTATTTCAACTAGTGCTGACCGATTTCATCGATTTTTCCTTGAAGATTATTTACTACTTCCGATGGAAATTGATCGCCCAAAATTTCAAATAAATTAATACGTTGATTACCGGGTATCGATTCATATGCAGCCAATTCAATTCCTTCCTGTACCTATGTTGGAAAATTAAATGAAAATATTTTAAATTTAATTAAAGAAAAAAAACAAACAAACAAAAATCAGAATATTCTCAGGATGTTTGTGAAATGTTTATAATTAAAAACTTACATTTTGAATTTGGGCATCTTTTGGAATTAGATATGAACTCTGTGCTTGTCTGATTGCTTCATTTGTGAATGCAGCACCTTCTCGTTGGGGAAATGCAATAGCTACGGCAACGGTAGCAAGAAAACATACTAAAAGTTTCATTTTGCTGAAAATGTAATTTAAATTTTGTTATTATGTGATTTAATATTCATTTGGGTAGGTGGGTGGGTGCATCAGATTTAATTAATTAAATTTTAATTGTTTTCTAGTTTAACCTCAAAAGCAAGGCATATTTAAGACACAGTTTATATAAGTGTAATTACATCTTTGTGTAGAGAATTTTCATTTTTATTAATACAACAATAAGGCTCGTAACAAAAATGTCTTTTTTCTTTTAACTCAATTAGAAAATGCAATTTGGTAAAATTATAACGCCGGAATCGCTGAGGCGATTATTATTAATGAGAGCCTTTTTGTACGATAAAATAACGAGAGCTATTTTTATTTAAAGAGTAAAAAAATTAGTTTATTAATATTTATAAATATAAGTCAAAGTATAAAAATTTAAAATTGTTTATTTTCTCATGAACAAAATGAAAATCGTCTTAAGAACAGTAGCGTACCTCGCGTAACATAGAAAAGTTTATACCACAATCTTCTTCCTGCACCTAATCGACTATTTATAATTATAAAAGATTTTAAATATTTTTTTTTAACTTTTCTCTTTAAGATTAAAAAAATGGTTCATTCAAAAAAAAAAATTTTATTACACATAGAGAAATCTCGTGTTAATTTGACAGTTTTAATATTAACATTAAAATTTCTTTTGCGTTTGCGAAAAACTTAAAATTAACGACAATAAATCAAATCGATCATAATGTTAAATTTAAAATTGTTATTTTTCCGTGTGTATGTGAGCACCTATCTAATTAAATAATTTATTTATATAAAAAAATTTAATAAAAAGAAAAAACTACAAAAACTTTGCTCGCTTCGCCCGTAACTCGGATTTGTTTCATATATGCATTTCATTATACATACGTATTAAACATCCTTATACCGCGGACAGGCACAGTTTTGTGTGTTTAGAAAGGGCTTAATAATGACTCCTTACAATAAAAATCGGAGTTTAGACCAATATGTAGAGATTCAAAATCAAATTCCAAAAAATATACAGGGAGAACCACGTAATAAATGGTATCCATTAAAAGAAGTAAATTTTATTTTTGCATTAAAGATATCGCTGGTAACATAGACAGGTACTGAATATAGAAAATCTAAAGATCTACATTACATAATTTTATTTTAGCATTTTCTTTGCGTTTTTTTTTCAAAAAATTCCTATATTTTTAAACAACTTCAATATTTTTATCATAAATTGCCTGCAATCGTGTCTAACATTTCTTACAAAAGTGCTTTGACCACTTTTTGACTATATAACTGAGTATATAAGCATATAAGCTAAAAAATTCGTTTGTGTATTAGCACAGATCATTTAACTTAAGATGACCATGATGCTAATGATCATAGATTTGTCACTAATAAAATTAAATATATTCTAATTAAATTCTTTTGACTTGACGACACTACCAGTTTATAACATCAAGAAAACCACTCTTAACATTTGATTACTTAACTAAAAGATGAGAAAGTATAATCCATAAGAGTTGCAGATGTGAAAGGGTTCACCTTATATATTGTACCTCTAACTATATAAATATTTAACACTTTTTCAAAGACTCAATAATAATAATTTATCCACATAAAAAAATTATGGTTTGACAACATATTTATTTATTTATTACGATTAGTTGGCGATCACATAACAACAATAATAAAATGTTCAACACTAAAACTCACCTTTTGAAAATTTGTATTTATTAACTTAACTATACTATCGATAATATTTATTTCGTTAGAATGTCGGCGGCTCTGGATCACGATCTTTTATATGATATTCCCCCCTCAATTTGGTCATGAATATTTAAATTCAACAGAGTGTAGATCCCACTCAGTGAAAAGAGTATGATCTTCTCTGTCCAAAACGGCATGTTGTACATAAATCTACTCATGTATGTATAAATAAATATAACTCTTAAAAGTGGTTTTTTTTTTTATCGTTGTCTTGTTATTGTTATTATCAATAATTATGAGTGTTTAAGTACTATGATCGATGATGAATGAGTTGGTTTTTTATTGTTTTGTCCATTTGAAGTTTTTGTTTTTTGTTTTTTTGTTTTTTCTTCTCTCTATTTAAATCATAATATAAATGGTAAATGGTACAAAACAAGTAGGTAGGTACATTGAACTGATTTATTAGATTCGTGTTATGAAATGTCTGAAAATTTCTTTACAATTTTATAACTTTTTTTGTTTTTTTTTGGTTTTTTTTAAATTAAATTCCCTCGCTTCATAAGCTTTTAACCCTTTAGGCTTTATGTATTTTGTCATTTCACATTTTTACATACAACAAAATAAAAATACAATTTTTAACTTTTTATTTACATTTAAATTTAATAAAAATAAAAATTACTGACACAACCTACCAAGGTAAAACTAGTCTGGTTGGATTAGAGTTAAAATAAAATGTGCCTTAAAGACACACCTTGGTAGGATTAGGGTTAAATGCCCCACTCTTAGTTTTTAATGAATTTGTTCCCATTTTTTTTTTCTTTATTCCAAGAAAATCAATGTTTACTTCATTTTCATTTCGTCGAAAAACTCTTTACACAGTCCTCCTCCGCAAAAGGAGAAACCATCAGGGAAATTACTGCCTAGCCGTCCCTACATCCACTCAAGATCTTAAAATTATTAATGGAAATTGGACTACCTCCTCTAGGTAATGGAAAGGCTCCATAAAAATAGTAGTTTCTTACACAATAAATCTAAATACAGGTCTCTAGGTTCATCGATCATCCGCAAAGAATAAATAAATAATCCTTGACGTCTTTAAAACATTGCCTCCAAATTGTTTCTTCCATGGTTCCATATTCACCAGCTCTCCGAATCATTAGGAAAACTACAGACCGGATCAGTCTTATATTTAAGATGTAATTACAATTTCTAATGATGAATTTGGATCTCATTATATAGTTTGTCGAGTCCAAAATATGTTCCATTGACGCGAGTTGATCTCTGATCTAGACTAACAGGTGCCTATACACAAAACTATCAGAACTTGTTCTATGGTATAGTGTCACCAATGTTTTGTTGTCGTCATTTATGGTATTTCCTTGGCGGTAATCAGATTCTCCGTTGTTTTTATCGTTTAATTTGAGACAAACGAGCCAATTCACTACGGCTAGTGGTTTTCGTCAAGCTGGTCTCCGTTTCTAGACTACCTATAAAATATATGTATATAAGGAGTAGCTACAAAAAAAAAAGCATTATATAGCATAATTATAAAAAATATCATTCTTTGTTCATCGAATTATTTTAATGAAATATTTTTTTTAATGAAATAATTTAATTTATTAAAATTCAGCACACCATATCAAAACGAGATTGGATGTCACATGGGTAAAAATTAGACGTTGAAAGCAATTTGTGCCTGCTTTGGACAACCTAATATTTGTCTGGAATTTATAATAACACCGTGAGAGCTTTCTTATGATTACCATACAAAAAAAAAAGTCAAATTTTGCAATTCGATAGTTTCTTTTAGTTCATATTAAATGGATGAGATGCATATGCGATATATATATGTATATATCTACATATCTATGTATGTATGTGGTTTCTTGAATATTAAAAATTGTTACATTCAGAATTGACAATGCGCTCTGACAACCACAAAAACAAATTTTTATTTTTTTTCTTAAACATTTTGGAAAGGTCGCATCGCCACTTATCATCTTATATTCTGTTAATTCTCGTTTCGGTTGTGATGATGATGGGCCTTTATGGTTAAATACAAAATTGTATAAGACATTCAAAAAGCATAAAGGTGAGGTTTTTTTTTTTGCTGTTACGCATCCTCGGAACAATTAATTTGAAAGTAAGGTTTTCTGCAGAAAGTTTCGATAAATATATTTGGGTAAATAATGGCAATTAAATATATTAAATAAAAATTATCGCTTAATATTTTCGAAGATCATTGATATTTTCATCCGACGTATGTTTTTTGTTAGATAATGTCGAAAGAAAAAAAAAAAATTTTTAAATAAGCATAAGTACATATATGTACATATGTAGGTACGACTATGATGACAATACAAAAGTATTCATACACTGTAGATATATGGACATGTAGATTATATAGTTGTAGGGTGGAGCAATATTTTGTGGAAATTTATCTTTCAAAACGTATTTTCAATTCTTTAGATCCCAACCTTAATAAATGATTTGTTTGGTTTGAGTCTCCCCGTTTATTTGGTGTTATTTCATAACTGATTATTACGCTCCTATAGCAATAATTTTTATTTTATTGTTAAATAATTACTTAATTACTTTCATTCTAAATTGGATAGTATGTTAGTCTATAACTTTCAATATCTGAGGCACCCGGTCCCAGTTTAAATATCGATCTCGGCAAATAACCCAAAAGTTTTCCAATAAAATTTTCGTTCCAACAAAAATCTTTTATTTGTTGCCAACTAACAAAAAAAAAACGTTGCCCGTCTATGTATTTAATTTGGCCCGCAAGTAACTGGATTTTTTTTTAAATTTTCATAGTAAAAGAAAACATGTTTCTTACAAAAAATTTGTATGGGAGGGGGAATTTTCCGAATTTTCAATACCAGCCGTCCTGTGCACATCAAAAAAACACTGTAAATAATTCAAGTGTCTAGCTCAAGAATTTAACAAAAAAAAATGTATTTTGAAAACAATATCGAATAATATTGTGTGGTAATCCTCGGTGCATCTTCTCGTTGCATTAAAATAGACAAGAACCATACCAACGACGATAAAATTTCATATACGGCAATTGAACAAGTTAAAAATACAAAAATCGTACCGTTATGTACCAGACTTTTTAAATTAAACTGCATTAACCATAATTTTTACCAACGTGAAAAAAATTTAATTATGCGTTATCCGCATTCACTGTGTTTCGACGCGTTGCTTTTTATTGGTACACGTACCGTAAAGCATGCGCTTTATTTACAAATTTTTGTGTCAAAAAACAGCTGATTCTAGATGGCGGACAATTTTTGTGATGTGTGGTGTGTCTGAAGATTTTCTTCTAATTAATTAATTTTTTGACTGAAAGATTGCCATAACGATATCACTTCGTTATAATATAATCTGTTGTTTTCCATTTAGGTGTAATTAGTTAAGGTAAACATTAATATTTATGGAGATTATTTAATTTTTCACCAAATAAATACCCTAACATACAGATTAATTAAATGCCGCAAATACTAAAAATCTAATCAATTTCTGTATTCTTTCTAGTCAAAACCAATATGATCAACATAATTTCGTGCTTCATAGTCTTAATACTTAGCTCAATAGGTGACTGTTCGGATAATTTAAATTTTGCCAATCGAATACCATCAGATTTGCTAACGCAAACTGATAAAAACACGGCAAAGCTTCCACCTTGCAAAGTGTGTACACTGCTAGTGGATTCCTTTAGAAAAGTAATTTATTAACTTTCGGTACAGTGTTATTATAGATATATTAATATAAACTCTAATTTAAGGGAATGGACAAAACAGCCCGAGGCAAACATGATGGCGGTGATGCTGCCTGGGAAGAACAAAAATTGGGCAGTTACAAAACAAGCGAAATACGTTTGGTTGAGATACAGGAATCATTGTGCAAAGATTTGACAATTGGTATTGATCAATGTCATTCTTTAGCTGAAATCAATGAACATCTAATTGAAAAATGGTGGTTTAAGGAACAAGATAACAGTCCAGGTATTTCTTTACCTCCGAACAATTCGAATTGAAAAATCAATTGATTTTCCATTTTTCTGAAGATATTCGACAGTGGCTCTGTGTAGACAAACTCGAAGTTTGTTGTCCACCAAATACATTTGGTCCGAATTGTGATCGATGCACTGAGTGCAATGGAAATGGCAAATGCAAAGGCAGCGGTACACGCAAAGGTAATGGCAAATGTGCCTGTGACAAAGGCTATCGTGGAGAATTTTGCAATGATTGCGATACCAAGTACTATGAATCCTTTCGGGATGCTACTAAATTATTGTGCAGCATATGTCATCATGCATGCGATGAGGGTGGTTGCAATACGGCCGGGCCTAAAGGTAAAATGTTTGACAATTGGCAATGTATGGAACTGAACATTTTCATAATTCAAAGGTTGTCGAGTGTGCAAACAGGGTTGGTCCATGGAACCGGAGCTGGGCGGTTGTGTTGATATTAATGAATGTGCCAGAGCGACAAATTTATGTACAAGAAATCAATTTTGTGTAAACAGTGAAGGATCATATAAATGTTTGGGTAATTCTAATAATCTTAATAAAATTATTTAATTAAACCAAACAAAAAAATAATTCCAGAATGTGATAAATCATGTAATGGTTGCACAGGTGATGGACCCGATCTTTGCAATGAATGTGCTGAAGGATTTGACCTTAGGGATGGCATGTGTAAAGGTAAGTGAACATTCCTTCTCCTTCATGATTCTTTAATATGCATTTGTAAGCTTTTTGCTTTAGTCGACATTGAACTAATTGATTTAAAACAACTTAAATCTGAATTCTCACACACGAAATGTTGCTTTTAATAATAAATTAGTTTCCGCTAACATTGCTAGAATTAAGTAACTTAAAATGTTGGGGAAGACATCTGTGTTCTGATACATAACTAGACTAGATCAATAACTGCAAAATGAGCTACAGAAGATCTAAAAGTTGTAGACTGCTTTAAATAAAGATAATATACAAAATGAGAGTAATGAAAAATACTCTCTGGTCACTGTAAACGTAAAGTCTGAGATTTACCATTAGTTCTTAGAGATTCCGTTGTAATTCTGATAAATTCCGGTGTTATTATGAGAAATTTGACTGTAATTCTTTGGGACAACTTTTAAACGATTGATTCGGTTCTAGAATAACTAAAATTCTCATTTTTAAAATTCACTACATTTAAATTGTGATAAATTCCTCTTGATCTTCGATTTTCGATACGGTCATTGGAGGACACTCAAAGATGTTCCAATGACCAGTTGGTAAAATAGAGATTAAAAACTCTACAACTCTAGATCACCGTTTTCCATCACATAACAAAAAACTATCGCCCATAAGAATAACTCCTTCTCGCTCCTTATTTGTATGGAGCTCTGTGATAAAACGTTTTCACTGATTCGTCCACATTTTCTGGGAGTATAACTGAATTTAAGTGACATTTCCATACTATGTGGTTTGGAGATTACGAGACAAGCAATTTGGCTGTTTCTTGTTGGCTCCTCTCTTTGCTCTTTTAAATTGCCAATACACTCCTTATGCTTAATACAAATCAATTCATTACTCCGCGCATGGCACATTCGTGTGTGTAGTGCTTTTTCGCATGCTTTTTTTTTTCTTTGTGTGTGCCATTAAAGTGGCTGAAACAAAAACAAAATCTATACACCATTCCTTTCTATCAACAGATCTAACAACTGAAAAACGCGAAAATTACGTAACATTCACCCGATACTTAACCTATTTAGGATTGTGCATTGCTACATGTGTTATATTACAAAGTTCCATGTGGGCAGCATCGGCCGTTGGCTTAGCCGTTGCATTGTACATCAGTGTATCAGAATATTGGCTTCACATGAATCCGGCTCCATCAAATGATGCCAATATAATGCAAGATATACTCAATGGTTGATTTGATTTATGATGATGATGATGATGATGATGATGATGATGTGATAGTAATTGTGCGGAGACGGTGGATTTTTTTTGTTTTGTTTGTTTTTTTTTTTTTAATTTTATTCATCCGGTTTCATATCGTTCAATGAGCTTAAAAGTGAATTGATACCAATAAAAGCAACGGCAAGATTTGTATTGCCCCCTTTATTTACATACCGCAAATATAGTGCAGTTTATCATCGGTACATTACATACGGAAAAATCTTTGGAATAATTGTTTTTTTGTTTTTTTTTTTAAGAGGGATGGAAGTTCATAGCATCCATAAATTAGATGTGGTTTTTTTTGTATTGTTACAGACGTTATTCCGTTGGATTCTAGTCGGGACGATATTCAGGAGAAAGATGAATTGTAGCCATAACATTTATCCGTTTAATGACAGTGAGTGATATATAATATTTTTAACTTTATACCTACAATTAACTTAAACATTTAAGAGAATTCTACTACCTATTTGAGTTTGAATTATATTTTATTTATTTATATTTTTTTTTGTGGGTAAAATATAGTTTTAAAATGAAGTGCACCGATAAATTGCATATATATATATTTTTTTTCTTCAATAGTACTGTAATATCCTGCGGGAAAGATGGTGTTAATCATGATGATTTAGTAGATATTCTAACAATCCTCTGCACGGGATTCTTTGAGGAACCTGCAAAGAGTCGAGGAAATCAACCTCTCTTCATTATACCCGTATGATGTTATTCAAAGGGTATTATAACTTTGGTACGAAATTTGTAATGGCCCTTAATATTCATCGTAAAAAATAAAATGTCGTTCCATCATCTCTCGTCATGTCTCACAATCATCTTTCTCGTGATATTTTAAGTCAAAATATGCATATTCGGTCAGTCTGTGATAAATATTTTGGCAGTTTCTGAAATAATCCTAGAATAAGATCTCTATTGTTTTTGGAGCAAATCGGACAAGATATAGGGTAGAATACGGTACTGTTTGCACCTAATTTTGGTATAAATCATCCATTTACTCGAGATGTAGTTGGAATCTAGAAAAAATGAATATGACAACAATTATAGAGAATTAAAAGATTAAACTTTCATTTATAGAGCAAAAAGTTCCATGACCTACCGTTATGGCGCTGCAATCAATTTTATATCATTTCTAGAGTTTTTCATCATTTGTATGGAATTTACATAAAATTTATTTGTTGTACAAAAAAAATATAGATAAGGACAAAGTCGCAGATAAGGACAAAGTCCCTCGATAAACTCCCCCCAAATAAACTCCCAGAATATCTGCTCGCCTTTCCTGTCGTTTTAACACGTTTTACTGACAGTCATGTGAGAGTTTGTAGACACTAGACACTCATAAACCAATCTTCAGACATTTTAAGGATTTTAGTGGTTTGAGCACTTTTTAGCGCGTATAAGCTCTCTATCCTCACCTGCCTAAAGGGTAGGATCAAGTATCTTCTAAAAAACATTTGCATACAACAAAATTTCAGCCGACGAAGTTGAAGGCCAGGATATTCTAGGATCTAGGAGATTTCGATCATTACGTCAGACAACAAACTTGCCTATAGTTATCTTGCCATTTCTTAGTATCAAAAGTCTTATCATGATCCCTGTGTTCCTATCGAGAGATTCTTAAATGGTAGTCACTGGAATAAACTTACATAAATATACAATAGTAGAATCAAGCCCCCCCCCCATCAATGTGGAATTAACAATAACTTAACTAGTCTAAAGTGTGCTGCGTTGAGGTAATAACGAGAGATGCAATAACGGCCTAACAAGCCAAACAGGACAAACAACCAAAGACCTACACATCCGAAATCAAGAAAATCTCACAGAACTTTTAATTTACTTGTCCATTTCCAGTCTTCTATCATCATCATTATTATTTAGCTAAGTGGTTGCAACTAATCTATGGAATGCTCTTCCACGGGACATTCAACTTTTTGACTAATTGCTCTGATTTGTAAGACTTGTTATTCCAGAATAATGGTCAATCCGATGGTTAGATTTTTAATGATCTAATGTACTATATCTCTGTTTTACAATCCTTCCAGTATGGTGTTGATCCTGTTTAGAAAATTAATCAACCCACTTTGAAGACTTCCCTCGATGAAGAAAAGACTGATCTGCTGCGGGCTAGTGCTTTACATTCACATAGGATGTGTGCCACAGTCTCTTAATCTATATGGCATAATCTACATGTGTCGTCTGTAGTACATAGATGTTTATTAAGCCTGCAATGACCAGTGAGGAATCCCGTCACTCATTCTTTTTAAGTTAAGAATTTTATTCGTCAATTTGATAGAATAGTTGGGGAGCAATTTGTTGGAGTGTCTGCATCGTTCAATATCTTTCCAATTTTCTTTCGCTTCTTGCATAGCATTCTTCGAGACTAGTCTCTACTAATTAACTTTCCGTAAAATGGCCTGGAGTGTATGAAGGGACGGCTTGAGTCTAATCTGGTCTAAAAACTGTCAATACACAAGATAAAACGGCTTATTTTCAATTTAAGTATTGTATATTTTTGTAAAATACAAATAAATTAACATCAACAATGTGAATAAAAGGAACAATAAGGGAAATACATAAATAAAAATGTTGTTTTTGGTGTGCATCCACCTATCTACCAAACATACTCAATTAGAAAATGGAACATAGACTTTGTGCACATAAAATTCAAAATAAACAATGAATCATCATCTTGACACACAAAAAAAAAACTTAAAAATATCTTACAACTCGTATTGATCTAGATTGAATAGTCCTGTAGATTGGTTACAAGTAAAATGTTTTGACTAAAAATACCCATTCGTTAAGCGCAAAAACAACTCACAGCACTTGGTTTTTGTTATTTTTTCTTAAATAATTTAGCCTAAAAACTGATCCGATTCCATAGCAATTCAAATTCAACCTAAGTTTTGGCACATAGACTCTTTTGACTGGCCGTCTTCGATGACATCTCTGACGTAACCGTTATCTCTTCCTCGTCACTGTTCTCTTCGGGCGACACCCGAATTGCCTGATACCATTTATTTGTCAAATCGGTCATTTGACTTTTGCAATCATGTAGCTCCTGTGTGGTAAATCTTCGGGTAAAAAACGGTGTCAAATACTTGCGATCTAATCGAGCAAAACCGCCATGTTTCGATTGGGCAAAGCCAACCTCATCTTCTTCGGTCAATTCGGACAAATGTTCCGAATCAATGGCATGTCCCCATTCACGTGTCTTACTCAGTGATATTGATGTTTCGCGTCGTCTGCGTCCGACTTTCTTGCTGGCTTTTTTAGTTTTTTTGCCGGGCGATAAATACTTGAGCAATGGCATCGTTGAGCCACCAAAAACAAGCGTTGTAAATAGAACAATGATTAGGGTCGTTGTTATCATTACACGTCTAGCATCGTCACTCGACAATTTTAAGTGAAGTGATAGTGCATAGGATATGGCACCTCTGAGACCCGAAAACCACATGATAAATTGCATTTTGTTGGTAATTTTGTGTTCGCGAAATTTGTTCACCATCCAAGCCAATGGGAAGATGTTACAGGCTCGACCCAATAAACATAGTATCAACGACCATATAACTAGAGCCAATTCACACCGATGATTGAATGAGAATATAGCCAGACCGAGATAGGCAAAAACACATGTTTCCGCTATAAATGAGAGGGTTCGCATGGTTTGTTGCATTGTAATCTGAGTGACGGTCGAAAGATTGAAATGGGTATAATGTGACATGACAATGCCACAGAATAATATTGCCATAATGCCCGACAAATGAATGCCTTCGGCCAAAACGTATGGTGCATAGGTGAATACCAACATTAAACCAAATTCTAATGATGGATGCTTCCGTAAATCTACATGTTTGATCAGCAGTGCACTAATTAATGCGAAAATAACTCCGATGCCGGCTGAAGCAAAAAACATCGTAAAGAATGTACTCAATGCTGATAATATTGCTTCGCCCGTTCCGGCATGTCCAACGGCCGGTGTATTTGATATTGTAGTCGTTAGAACAATTGAAATGGCATCGTTTAGAATACTCTCGCCAAAGACCAACATGTTTAGCACCGGATCAACGTCCAATGCATGAAATATGGCAACCGTTGCAACGGGATCAACAGCCGATATAAGTGAACCAAACGCAAATGATTCGACAAAATTTAGACGATATGCAACATCAGCCAAACCAAGCAAATAGATGCCAGCTCCAATTACCAGTGCTGATATCGTTGTTCCAATGATGGCAAACACCAATATGGATCCAATATTTTGGAAAAAATTACCTTTATGCAGATTATATCCAGACTCAAAGATTATCGGTGGCAACAGGACCAGGAAAAATGCTGTCGGTGAAAATACTTCCTCTCGCTTCCAATTTGCTATATTTCCTTCAGACAGTAAGTTTATTAACAATCCAATAAGTGCGCCCAAAAACACAATCACAATACTTTCGGGTAAATATTGAAAACCCGTCTGGAGCATCATATGAATTAACAGTATGCCCAATGCAATAACACACAAAACAAAAAAAATTGCCATTGAATTGTTATGCTCTTGTTCAACAGCTTTTGAATCGGGCAATTGGGAATCGGGAGCTACAGAAGCTTTTTGTGTTTTATTGATTGTTTTGTGAAGGGATTCAACATCTGGTTCAGCCGTTTCTTCATACAAAGATCTTGAACTATTTACCAATTCTAATTCGGCAATTGTTGTATTTATCACTGATGTTGGTGTTATTGGATTTTCCACATTTTTTCCATTGTCACAATATGCTTTATCGATAAATACCAATAGGCAAAGCAATTGCACGATTATGACCTTGAAATTATACATAGTTTATTATGATGTCACAACTGGAATTGTCTATAGAATAATTGCGAATATAATCACGTATCCAATGATGTCCTAATTGATTTTTCTTGATTATTTCATTTTGAACATTTTCATGAAATAAAAATCGAAACGTTTAAAGATCCGAAATATACGAACAATATGCGTCTCCTGTCTCCTCACCAAAAATTATTGTTTTGACGTACATATAATGAGCATGTGACAGCGTTGCGGAAAGAAATGCCATTTGTTTGATGCGTTTCTTTTAACGTATACCGTTTGGCTACATACAAATCATTCAAACGTTAGTTTCCATTTGGACTTTCATTTTGTATTTCTTATACCTTGTCACCATGTCTCCAAATTTAAAATATCTACATTCTACAAAAACAATTAATGCATTTTTATGAAAAGAAATCACCAATTTTGTTATTAAGTACAATTAAAAATGAAATGTAACACTTTTTTCAATAATTAAAAGGGAAATTACATAAATGATCTATAAATTATTTTAATCTGAAAAGTATTAAAAATTATTGAATTATTTTAATAAATGAGATTATCCAGTAAATTTTATTTCCAAATTTTTTTTGCCTTATAATTTTTTTTCAGTTTTTTAACAAAATGTCGAAAAAAATTAGACTGAAAATACCCTGTTTTGATCATTTTCTCGATATTTTGTTAGAAAACTGGAAAATAATTATAAGTCCAAAAAGATTAATAATAAAATTTTACTTGAAATAAGATTATTATTATTAATATATTTCAATAATTAAGGGAGTTATGTGGATTATAGTAAGAATTTCAGAAGTACGTACTTTAGCGTAGGCCATAGGCAAACTCAATTTGGTCGGTCCATTCCATTGATCCTTTTCTCGATATTTTGTTAGAAAACTGGAAAATAATTATAAGTCCAAAAAGATTAATAATAAAATTTTACTTGAAAT
>JANSTT010018767.1:0-14081 GCA_026745375.1 Platyura marginata | reverse complement strand
AAGATTATTATTATTAATATATTTCAATAATTAAGGGAGTTATGTGAATTATAGTAAGAATTTATTGTTATAGTAAGTACTTTATAATATATAATATATAATATTGCATCATGGTTTGTAATTGTAAGCCATTAAAATAAATAAATAAAATAATAAAAATAAGTACATATATCGTTTTGCAAATGTAAATTTTTGAACATTGACGTAGTTAAATTGGTTCATTTTGCAGATTAGATATTTTGTTTTTTTTTTGGCCATTACAAAAATAATCTGGTCAAAACATTTTCGCTTGATTAATTAATTAATATACTCTTTTAACATTTTGTTTTAAGGTTCATTGATTCTTTCAAAAATTTTTAGTCCTATCTTATTTCTCATCATAAAATGAAATTCAGCCAAAACAACCTAATAACCAAATAGACTAAACAAAACAGACAAGGTTGAGTTACATTTTATTTATACGAAATTGAAATAGCATTTCATTTAGGTTCTTAAACTTATATTTTATGTTATTTACCGATAAACGGGGCGTTTACTTAACAATGTTATTTCTAAAAATAATTATAATATTTGATAAATAATCTTAAAAAAGAAAGTAGGTAGGTAATACTCTTACCTACAGTTTCAATAAATTATTTAAAAAATAGATCATGCCACTATCATCAATTAAAAATTAAAACACTGCTATCGTATTTTTATAAGGATTTTTTTGTTTTTTTTTTTGGATTTATTTTTGAAATTTAATTTTACTGTCTGCGTTAAACGTAATTGAACTTGAGATAATATTACATATAATACAGGGTGTCCCCAAACCCAACATATGAGGGAAATACTTTCAGGACGTGTCCCTGCGATCGATTTGAGCAAAAAATTGTAACGGAGGAGAGGGGTTTAAAATTGACCGTTGGGTAGGTGGAATGATTTTAAGTTTTAGGAATGAAAAACTACGTTTGTGCTTAGAACTTCCATAAAAAGTCTAGGAAATCTACATTTTTAGGTTTAATTTAACAATGAACGTTCCTTCTCTTATTTTTGGTTCAATAATTCTACATTCATGGCACACTGTTTGAAAAAAATTACGGTAAATTTTAAAAATGGAAAAAAATTTACGAGTGCTGAAAGAAAAAGTTCTATTTCTGAAAATTTTCTATAATTAACCTAATTTTTTTCCTTACATAATTTGAAAGAGAATATTATTCCGGTTAAAAATTTCTTTATTCATTTTTTCATTATTTCGTATATTTTGGCTATTATTTCCATAAAACACAACGCATGATTTTTTAAAGGTACTTTTAAGGTAATTTTTGGTAGGTGTTTTACGAAATCTTTGTACTCTTAATTAATGTAGTCTAATTTTAAGTCAGGTTTAAGCCAGTTAATATCTAAAATTATTTAATTTCTACCTTAATAAAAATCATGCGTTGTGTTTTAAAGATACGAAATAATGAAAAAATTAATAAAGAAATTTTTAACCGGAATAATATTCTTTTTTCAAATTATGTAAGGGAAAAAATTAGGTTAATTATGGAAATTTTTTAGATCCCTAAAACTTAAAATATTTCCACCTTGGTAACCAACGGTCAATTTTGGACCCCCTCTACGGTACAATTTTTTGCTCAAATCGATCGGAGGAACACGTCCTTAAAGTATTTCCCTGATATGCTGGGACACCCTGTATAGATAATACATATATATGTATAACATACATATTTCAAATGCCCATATAAGTATGTATATAGCATATGTAAATTTGCGATTATTAACATCATTTTATGACGCATACATATATCGAAATCGTACAAAAAAAGTGTTGAAATGTTATTAAATTTCATCATTCTTATATTGCGATTAAAATAATCTTAAGTTGATTTATAAAACAGTAGAACAAATTTGATTTCTATTTTGGTTTATATACGGACAATTTTAGCATAACTACATTTGTTCTTAAATAGTGGTAAAACATTTTTTTGGACGCTAAAGGATTTACTTGTAAAATAAAATAGACACAAAGAAAATCATCAACACATTCGATGAACACGCTTTTAATACCCTAATTTATTAGTCTTTCCTTTTCCTGTTCTTCCACCATAATAATAACTTTCATTACCATCTCGTCGATAGATTTATCCGTCACTTGGTAATAAGTTGGTACTGAACATTTTTGGGCTTGTTTAAAAAATGACGCGAACTCTTTAAATATTAAAGATGCGATTTTGAAACTTTGTATTTTTATATTATTTTAAATTTCCAGCATTTGTTCCCAAATGAAATTTTCGGAAAAAGTCAACCCTTTGAAGCCAATACATTTTGATCATGAAAGGATTTACCAAAAACGTTCAAAAAGCTGCTCATCTTTCTTAAAATTTATTTGTAAAGGTTTTTTGTAAAAATTTTAATTTTTAGACAACAAATAACCCTTTAAGGTCAAAAAATGGAGTCTTCAATGTGTTAATTTTAAAAAAAATGTTAACCCTTTCATGTTCAAATGTATGAAAAAATTTATTTAGCAAAAAATGCTGGAAAATTAATATCAAATCTTTAGTAATAAAAAAAATTAAAAATTGTGTCTTTTTTTAAAAAAATTTGCCAAAAAAAAAAGATCAATTGGTTCTAATTTTTGTTTCAGTTTCTTCCATCCAAAATGACCTGTATAAGTGTGTATATCTTTTTTTTTAAATAATCTTATGTGTGATTAACAACAGGAATGTCTAATGGGCCCAAGGATTTTCCGTCGCTTTGGAGCGCCCACCCTCTATTACTATTTACAGTAACTAGATAATTAATTCTCTAAGAAGGTCACCATTGAGGTCTTTAGATTTACTTTTGTAAAATGAAATTAATTATGTAGTTCGGGATTTATATTTTAAAATAGTTTTGATTTTAGTTTGTAGTCACATTTTTATAATTTTTCCTTTTTTCACTATTTTTAAACAATTTATCAGAACCATAGATCCGATTTCCTGTTGCTAAATCACAATAAAATAAAGACGCATATACCTACCTATAATTAGTTTATAAATAAAGATAGATTATGTTAATTTTGACAAAATACCATCTTTTTCGTTTTGTTGTCGTGCGCAATTGTATTAGATTATGTACACATATTATTGTTTGTTATAGAGTTCATTTTGGCCTGACCTTAGAAATGAAAATGATAAGAACGATAAGGGCAAATAAGGCCATTATATCGAAATCATTACGTACTTTTTCTTTCTTATAAAACGAGATTACTCGTACAAATTTCCCGAAAATTTCTATATTTTTTTATTTTTTTTGGTAACAAAGAATTCTCAGTTATCTTCGATGATGACTTTTAACATTTTTAATAATAATTTATTGAAACGTGCGATTAATATAAGGTCGATGTCACACTTACAGTTAGTGTAGTTAAGTAACTAATAGCCCCAGATGTCATATATTCTGTATTTATCGCTTATGTCATTCATGCTACAGTCCAGACAAGCCAATGAGGAGTAACGAACTAAAGAACTTCAAAACCACCCAATCCACAGAGTAAAGGGACTAATGCCTAAGGAATAGCAGCCAGGGATAATAGGGGTACTATTACCAGGCTACCTCGGATAGTAACTGTACCTTATTACGTCATGCGGGGCTCTGACGTGGCGGACCTGTTGAATTCCCTAGCTACTCATAGGATATTACCGCAACCCGACTAACTGATCAAATAGAGAACTCCCCTCGTGATCAAAGAGATAAGCCCGGTACGAGCAGAGGTAGAATACCTCCCAGGCCAGTATCAAGGCTAAAAAACCAGAGAAACGTCACCCACAACAGCCCAGACCAGACCGAGGAAACAAAGAAGAACAGAAGGCTGTAGAAAAAAAGAATAGATCGCACAATAGATCTAAATACAGGTTGAGGTGCAACGATCACTCCCAATGCAAACAATCATCTATTAACATAAGTCATTTGATTTTTAATATTGCTTGACATAATAATTAATTTAACATTAAACTTACTATAGTACCCCAAAGTACTCCAAAATTATAAACTGCAATTGTGACACAAGTCTAATTTTGCGAAATTTTCTGAATTTCACCGACACGTGTTATCTGATCTAGAATTATTATTTAACTAGTCGACTCAAATAGGAAGTCATAGTCATTCATCAAGTGAACTCCGAAGGATTAACGTCTTGTAAATAGATCTTGTTTTGTAAAGTGTTATTTAAGAGTGTCGATTATCTGAAGAAAAAGTGATATTTTCTATAGCAAGGACTTTTTGGTGAAAGTGGAAAAATTATAGTGTAAATTAAAAAAAAAAAAAAAAAAAAACTTCATTCGAGTGTATTTTCAGTCTTTTATTTTGTTTTGATCTTTATTTTTACGTGGTTTGTTTGAATTTTTATTCTCCGTTTGTTCTATAGAGACTTTTGTGGCGGATATCTTTTAAGAAAAAAGTCTTTTTCATAAAAAAAGAAAATTAACTCTATTTTGATATTTTTTCTGACATTAATCAACTAAACATATTATTTTTTTAATTTTTGGAACAAAGTGCACAAAATGTTCATTTTTATCAGTTTCCTAGCAAAAGTTGTAGATGTATAATTTAAATAACATTAATAAATGCGTAGTTTGCTAGTTTTAGTATTATTAGTAAGTAAATTTTATTCGGGCATATTTTACAAGAAAGTAGAGGTAAATTAAACTAAATCTAGCAACAAAAAAAGTCTTAATTTACTAAAAAATAACCTAAATACAGTTTCCATGCAATTATTGCTGCTCGTTTTTCGATCGTGTACCATTTTTGCATATTCACCGTAATTTTTTCGAGAACATTTTTTATGGGCATTTTTTTGTTTTTGTTTCCCACCACACTATTGCAACTAGGCACAGAAATTAAAAATCATAACCTTGTTTGAAATTTATTTAATCTTTTTTTTTTAACTTGGATTAGTAACAGTAGCAGGTTTTTTTTTTTTGTGTATAAATCCTAAAAATAATAGCAGAATACTGTTTTTCTCAATTTTTTAAAATGATTAAATAAAAAGATGTCGTAATTAAAATAATTATCAATTTTTCTATGACGTTTATTATCATTATTATACGATAACCCCAATATATTTAACATAACAACATTGCGATTATTAAATTAAATTATTAATATACATTTCAGTTTACGTAAAAGATATAATTTCAATGGTCGACTGTTAATCAGTTGAGAAAAATTAAATCATTGCCCTCATATATGAACAAAATTGTATTTGGAGAAAAAAAAAGAGAAAGATTTGTTTGCATTTTTTATGGATAATTAATTATCAATAGGTTTTTTTGGGCATTTATTTTAACTTTACAGTATTTAAGAATTTTTTTTTTTGTTAAGCCAGTCTTTTACTAAACATTTGTTTTCAAAAGAAAAATCTAAAAAACTAAAAGAATTAATTATTAATTAAAAAAATCTTAAGATCAAAAACAGTAGAACGGTTAAATATCATGGGAACAATTTGCGGCCACGTAAATTTAAATTACCTCCCTTTTCGACCTGTCGCTTCACTTTTCTTCTCCCCTTCCATTTCCTCCTTCCTTTTATCCCCTCATCTCGTTCTCTTCCCCTTTTTTTGTTTGGTATAACCCTATTCGGTGGATTTTTGCGATGATTTTTTGTGAAATATAGAAAAAAATTCTCCATCCAAACGTTCTTTTGATTTTAACTCCTGGAGTCAATGGAACGTTTTAAGACCAAATTCAAAATCATCAATAGATCATTCAAAAATACCAAATGCTATACAGAGGCACGGTGTATTGGTATAGAAAGCAAATGTCCTAGCTACGAATCATCAGAATTTTGACAAATCTAAGTACCATGAAAGAATTAACAGACGCAGGATCTTCAGCAAACTAATCGTAACGATAAAAATAAGAAAAAATGGTCGCCAAAGTTCAAAATTGGACATGGTAGCAAAAGAAGAACAAGAATAGATCATTGTTGGAATGGCATTATAATCTTTGAGACAATTAAAAATTTCGTTTACAATACTGAAAAAAGAAAATGAAGTTTACTATTTAAAAAGCTTCCCGATCGATGATTTTGAATTAAAAACATTCCATCAGTATCCAGAAGTTATAATTAGAAGGAATTTTGGAGGGGAGGTTTATTTAGTAAAATCGTGCATAGAATTCCCAACAACTTTGTGCTATTATTATTATGTATGTTTGACTTTACACATTTTGACTACCTAACTATAGATGGTAGTGCCAACCAAACTATACTTGCGCTACACACTTTTCGCTACACTTTAATCAAAATCACACCTACCTCATAGTTTTACTTTAAATAAATCTCTCCTAAAAATATATCTAACAGGCATGGATTCTTTTCTTTACGGTATAATAATCACAACATCAATTCTTTAACTCCTTATTTATTAGATTGTAATATAATTAGAATTACAGTAATTTTATGTTAATGGAGACAATACTAATAAATATCATATTTTATACAGAGGACAGGTCGTTCAAAAATTATCTACATAGTCTTGATTTCTTTCCAAAAAATAAAAAAAAAAAAACTAAAAAATTATCTCTCACTATATTTCTATATTCAGCATTCTTGATATCATTATAACCCCATGACCTTTACTTACTAATCAAAAAAAAAATGTTGTTATGTAGCCATATCAAAGCAACTCTTTAGATTCTTGTCTTTAAATCTGTGTGATGTTGAAAGCAATTAAGTAATTAATTTGTAATAAATTAATGATGAAAATCTGAAATGAATAAAAAATCCCCGTACTAACTGGCCGGGAATCGAATCCGTGCTGGTTGCTTATTAACTATTAAGTCATAAGGTTTCGGATTCGATTTCTGGACAACTGGTACGAGGATTTTTTTTTTAGATCAAATTTTAATCATTTTATTTAATTAATACAAATTTAAAAAATAAATTAATCTCGATTACCGCATGAAATCGAATAAATGAAATTAGAAATATCAAACTGTCTAGTTCTATACTACCTACCTACAGTGTAAACTTTCTTTTTAAAAATAATTTAAATTAATCAACATTTAATTAAGAAATATCAACAGATTAGTTGATTTAATAATATTTGTGCCAACAATAATTGCCTTAATAAATTAAATAACATTAACTTATCAATAACAATTTAATGCAGTGGACATTTTTCAATAAGTTGATATTTACAATATATTTAATTAATTATTTATAATAATCAATTATTGATTTGATTTCAAGGTGATAATTATGTGCGCACAAAAAATAATGATAATTTTCTCTATAAGAATTAAAACTATCGTAAGTAATTCAATTATATATTTAAATAAATTGATTCCAAGAACTATAAATTGATGAGTCTTCTTCCATTTATTCGCCCTACAATCTTTAGTGGATCTTGGTATCTTCCAAACATTAACTCTATACTGTTCTATTTAAAGCCGTCCTTCTCCAGCTGACGATCTCCAGAGTTCGTACGTCCTTGTTTATGCTGTCCAATCACCTTTTGCGATGTGCACCCTTAGAGCTCCTACCTTCAGGAATGTCCCACCTTCGGGAATGTCCAGTGTAAGCGTTCAATTTTGACGAACTTGACAATATCTGGTTTATTGTATACAGCCTTGAGTTCGTGGTTACATTCGGTTCTTCAAACGTTTTGCTCCACGTGTAATTGTCGTTCATATTCTTTGGGCATGCACAATAGTTCTAACCATATGTGACTACAGGGCAGTGTTTTATATAGAATGCATACTTAAGGTTTAGCAAACTGATGCCAAAATATGTTCTGTTACCAAATTAAATTCGTCTATCTCATATGAGATATCGTTAATATTTCATAAATTCAAAAAGATATTTTAAAGAATTGCCTACCTTAATAAAAACAAAGTTGAACATTTCTAATGAATTATTATAACATTTAAATATAGCGCATTTAATTGATTGTCAATTTTTTGCGGGTACGCAGCCAAATCGGTACAAACCACGTGATCAAAACAAAGGTTATAAATATGTGTGCAAACCCTAATTTTGGTCTCTTTTCCACAGTAAAGTTGCCGTGACAAGATATAGCTTAATATTATTAAAATTGATATATATTTTTTTTATTTAATTGTAATTACAAAATCCACTAATTGTATTGTGAAGTGTAAAGTTAATTAAACACAAAAAAGCCCGTGTTTGTTTTTTTTTGTTAACCATATTTCTAAAGTGTAAACGAAAACGAGGTACCTAAATTGAAAAGATGCCGCAATCCTACACGAATGGCTATACAAACGGGCATAATGGAAAATACGATATGGAAGATGGTCAAACATTTCTATTTACATCAGAATCAGTTGGCGAAGGACATCCAGGTTAGTATTTTTTGGTTAGTCTGTCTAAAATCTATTGTCAATTGATATATTGAGGAATAAATGCCAATGTCCCAGTTATATCGATCCGGTGACCTGCGTTTTGTTAACTGGGGGCTAATAATAGATTCATGCGATTTTCTGCGTAGAATATTTTTCCCTTTTTGGGAACATTCTGTGATGAAAAAAACGGAATCCCCGCTTAAATGATATTCTAGCGTCTACATTCTACACGAAAAACTAAAACGCAATTTTCTTCTGGATATTTTTTTTTTTGGGTAGGTAGGTGTTGTCGTTTACATTTTTGCTACGTCTATAAAATGACGACAAAGCCAAATCACATTTTGTTATTCTACTATTGCACATTATAATTTCATATTTCCATTGAGCGTAGAATATTCGATTATAAACACTCATCGATTACTACTAAGAATTCTGATGTAATCAGCAGCAATAATCTAAATTTTATAATATTTTTTCGCTTAATTTTATGAACATGGCGTCCGCGCGTGTCTGGAATCTAGCGTATTATAAACTCTGCCTTTTTCACGATTGATCGATAATTTCTTGAAAGAAAACTAAAATATTACTACCCGATTGCGTGCATTCATTGATGTCTAGTTCTAGTTCATTAGTCATTTCTCATTTAACAATAATTTTAATTGATTTGCCGGCAAAGTAAATTTGAAATTCATTCATGAACCACGTGTTCAATATAATTGCCATTAAGTTGCTTCTTTCCATATAATTTTTTTTTTATCAGAAGGCCCCCTTCCATGATGTTGGCCACATTTTTCAACTTTTTGGTAGTATTATATTTTAACTATATTTATATATACACATTGTCAACAGTGTGCGCATGACAATTGTAGTTTTCTCTACATGTTCCAGCCAAAAAATGAAAAAAAACCAGCAAATTCCACTATCTGAACATTTACGCCAGAAATGTTTTATGAGTGTAGAATGTAGATAGTGTATGTATACTTTTGGTGTGTGTGTGTGTGTGTTCATATGTATTGGAAACATCTGTCTGGTCTGGTTCATGGATTTAAATTTGTTGGATAAACACAGTACACAGGCACAAATTCAATAATGGTAAATTTGAAGCAATGAAGCAACTTTGACTGAATTATTCTACTCACGACTCGGTATTTGATGTCGTTGATCTGCAATCTGGAATTTCGTGGAAATTCCCTTCGTTTGGATATTCAAAAAAAAAAAAAAAAATAAGTTTTTGGGCAAGCGTAAATAATTGTAGGTATACTTACCTACTTGTACACATTATGTTCAACATGTACCTATAGCAATCATTTTCAGGTAGAAAATTGTACCTGAGATGAGAAGAGTATAAACGAAACGACATAATTGGAATTTTAAAATCATTTAAGTTGTTTTACATTTACGACATAATACATCTTGGTCTGTACTGTATGTAAATCCCTAGCTAAAGAAAACATTTCTACTTACTTATGCATTTATGTATGTAGCTCTAGGAAGGTGCCCATTCATGCATAGAAATAATTATATTCAACAATTCTGAGTGTGGTGTGTCTAGATAACAATCGACATTAGCTGGTATGTCTACTGGTACGCGTTAGCTTAATTAGCAAAATTAACAATTTCTTTCCTGTTTCTTACTCTACTTTTCTGTTGGTTGGAGATTAAAAAAAAAAATCAAAATTGGACCCTCCAATTCAAATCAATAATTTTTAAATAACCATTTTGACCTGACACTTACCTCATCAACAAATATTTTTCGACATCTCTCACCCTTTACATAGTTATAATTAATTTATTCTTTTTTTTTTCATTTAAAAACGGATATTTCTAATTACCGATATTTCATTAGGTCCATTTGTGTCTATTAAAGATGAAGAGATTAGGTACACTTCAAAGAAGAAAAAACCAGAGAAAGGAACCATAAGCAAAAAAAGTACGATTCAGTTTAATAGAAAATGGCCGCCATTATCTCTCTTGGGAGAGAAGTGCTTTGACAAGTTGTGCATTGCAATTCAAATTTGTTTGACAGTTCTCAGAGAGTAAAATCATTGTTGTGCTCTATTTCAGTCATTTTTGATTAAATGAAAATGGCGAATTCTTCATCGCCCCCATACTGCTGCACCTGACCTGTGCGTATTCTATTTCATGGTAAATATGCGGTATACGGTCTCCGTATATATTATCTACTCAAAGGTACACTTTGATAAAACAAAATTTCATTCTCACTATAGCAACATTTTCTTTATCGCTACCAATTACAATATCGATCAATTTTCCCCGAGTAGGAAAAGACATTTGGATTCATTTGGATAAAAGTTTATCGGTATGGGTGTCTCTGCAACCGTTCCCTTAGCATGACCAGTGTGCTGTAAAACATTTCCTAAATCACACAGTCTCTTTTATCCTTATAATTTCTATTGAGTAATTAAAATGCGTTTTCATGATTTCCGAACGATTTTAATATTTATGTAAATTGCAAATAATAATTTTGGGAGACTTGTCAAATCGCTCATCGAGAGACTTTTCACGTACGATAGGAGTTTTCTTTGGATGGCACTTTTTAAAAATGGAGCATTTTATTTTAATAATTTTTTTTTTAAATTTTTATCACAACCGACAGTGTTAGCTTTTGATTGTGCTTTCCCCTTTTTTAAATAATTTTGAATGGGTTCGCCTGGACCCTTACAGGCCACGAGCCAAAACTTTTAAACAAACAAAAATAACGATTGTTTTTTTCTGGAACGCATATCCTGCGTCAAACAAGACATTAATGTTAAGTACTTTGATTTGTTATATTGATGGTACTTACATAAGATAAAAGAAAAAAAATTAAATAACTACTTACGCAATTATTGTAAGGTTGCATTAAAAGCCGACAAAGCTAATTTTTCTTTTGGACTATACATATGTGAATGTATCTACATTGTTTGTACAATCAAACATTTTTAATTACGGGAAAATATTCAATACAAAAAAAAAATCATATTTCATTGAATCATTTTTAAAGACAATAAGATATATCAACTTGCACGGTGATCCACGAGCTTGTTCATAACCCAAACTAAGCATTAAAATATTGTTTACAGTACATTATTCAAGTTTTATTGTTCATGTTTGAATTAGCAATATTCAGTATATAATATGTAGGTGATCGTAAAAGTTCGCGTAAATGAACGCAACATGAGAATTATTTTCAAGTTTCAACACAGGCGTCGCTAGACAAGGATCATATTTCGCGTAACGTGTGCCAACAATTTTATAATACTTTTTTGCTACTATTTACAACTAAATAAATAAGTGTGTTGCTTTCCACACACTAAACGAAATGCATATGTGTGAAAATTGAATGTTTAAAATTCGTTTGGGACATTTTGAATGATAAAAATAAAAAATGTAAAGATTATTATTGATAGTAGCCATAGCATAACACACTTACCTCAAGAACACGTTGAGCTAGAGACAGTAGATTTGTTATGTGCATAAACTACTTGGTATATTGTAAATGGACAAAAATTATCCACACCCCTGACACCCTTCCATACAAATTTTTATATATTTAATAACGTAATGTTTCGTATTTTCTCCCATAGAATATCAACATTTTGGGAGATTCTGTAAAGAAGGGAAGAGGAGGGAAATTCATTTGAAGTAAATTTTTCAAAAAAAGTCATTTTGTCAAAATTGCAAATGTCAAAACTAAAGATCAAGTTTTTTTAGACATATTTTTTTTAAAAATTAAAATAAAGAATTTTTAAAATATTTGAATTTACAATTTCTAATCCATGCCAAAAAGATCCAACAGAAGCCACTACTAATAGGATTTGCATATATACGTTGTTAAATGAAAATTGGGGTAGGGTTCGTATTGCGAATTTCGAACCAATTTTATGTACTTTAAGCTCTCCTCGATATCTTTAAATATTTGCTATAAATATGTCCTTTATGCTACTATAGCACGATATTAACGCTAATAAATGTAAAGAACGCTGATAATTTGTAATTTTTACTTATCTGATTAATTAATTGACCATCATGTTTATAAAATTAATTTTTATTTTGTTTTTATTTTAGATAAAATGTGCGATCAGATTAGTGATGCCATCTTAGACGCACATCTGAAACAAGATCCAAATGCAAAAGTTGCCTGTGGTAAGTACAAAAAAAAATCATTGATGGTACATATTATGTTTGAGTGTGAGTGTGTGAGTTGGTGGTTTGGATATATGAAAGACAAGCAATTTTTAAAAATAAATAGTTATTTATGTATGTATATAACACATAACAATAATTCATGAACTGACTATTTTCGTATTTAGATTGGAAGATTATTGGCTATGTATTAAAAAGTTAGAAGAAAAAGGTCAATGTTCGTATAATGAAATTTTGACCTTTTCGATATTAATGGGAGACGTTTATTGAAACGCAACACAAAAACGTTGAGATAATTTTTGGATTAATGGACTTTTATCTAAATTTATATTTTGTGCCAATTAATTTTACACAGACAATTACTGGGAAATTATAAAAAAAAAGAAATTAGTTCTGACTCTAGCAATTACAATCCCTGACGTATTGGTCAAATACAAATCACACGAAATTTTAGTTGAATGTTGGCACAGAACCAATAATACAATTCACAAATGTCTTATAGTGAAAGTAAATCAGCTTTGTCGTTGCTATTTACATCGCTCTGACGTAAACTATGTACTAGACCTAATAATCCTGCATGAATATTTCATTTCATAATGTTATAAATTACGATGGGGGGTAAGGGCGATGTTTCTAAATGTCAGTTAGTTGATTCGGTAATGCAGTTGTATGTTATTTTAATATGCACTTACTCATACTCGCTGATACGTACACGCATATATAATCAGGGTTATTCCCGTAAATTTACGCACATGTTGTTAGCCAACAACATTTTCTATTTGGAGGAAATTACGCGATGAAAATATTCAAAAATGTATGTGAACATTGTTTGCGTAATACATAAAATGACGTTTCATCGATAAGATTATTATAAAGAACATGCAAAGTTCCTACGGTTACAATTTGATGCGTAATAATTTATGGGGGAATAACCCACAATATATGGAGAAGATGTGACCAACATAATTTGGATAATAATTTTAGAATGAAAATGTATCTAATTAGTTATGGTAATTTGGTATTTTTGTTGTTTTGTTTGTTTGTGGACTTAGATCGATAGGCAGAACAACGCTGCACTAAGTGGGCTAATGAACTTGTTGGTGCCCTTTACCCGCAAAATCTTTCCTGCGCGATTATCAGACGTAGACTCTTTCGCGTGGTAAAGAGTGTGTGTATGTAGAAAGTATGAAGAAAGGAAAGCGTTCATTTTGTCACGCTCGCAAATACCTGCGAGTCAGTTTATTTCATTCATTCAGTTACTTTTATTAATATTTTTTTCTTCTATAATCCGGGGGTTTTTAAAGGAACACGGCGCGAGAATTTTACTGGGTGCACGGTATTAAATACATTTTATGATTATATGGGTAAAAATAATACATAATTCGAAAATAATACCATCACAAGGGTCGCTTTTCATCTATTTGATTTATGGTAATTTTCGAATTTGGCAGCACTGTTGTATGGCATTTATATTCATGTGATTTATCGTTTATAAACCAAAATACAGGGTGCGCCATCTAGACAGGGCCTATTTAAATGTTGAATAACTCCGCCATTTTTCAGCCGATTTTGGAAAATGAACAAGATTCATTTAGGGTGTACAATGCCATT
>JANSTT010018766.1:0-13007 GCA_026745375.1 Platyura marginata | reverse complement strand
TTACTTGCAGTTTCGGATTTTTCAGATGAGTTTTCAATATGTTTATATGGAATTTCATTCTGTTGACTTATACATAAGTTATACATATAATGTACACAAAGCATTAATTGTTGTTCCGGCCACTGATATATATTATTAGTATTATTATTATATTGAAGCGTTCTAAGGGCTGATTATGTTCGTGTAAAATGTCGCGATTTGAAACAATATACCAAAACAATATACACAAATATCAAGTTATTAGCGCTCTTAACTGTTAAGACCGGCAAAAATGTGGCTCCTAAGTTATTAGCGCTCTTAAGTTAAGAGACGCGTTGTGGAATACGAATTTCAGTGTCGTGCTCTTGTGGTGAATCTTAAGACGAGTTAAAATTAAAATGGCCGCTATTACAGTCTTAACTTTTGCGTAGAATAGGCCTGTAAATTTGCTTTAGCTTTTTTTCTACTATAAGTACCTAATAGTCGCAAACAAAATTTATATTATCATATAGAATAGTACGAAAAACCATATCTAGATCTAGTTTTTGATAATGAGTACCTAAAAAAATTATCGTACATTTTTATTACATTGGTTTTTATTAAATTAATAAATATAGTAATTATTTCTTTTTTTATGTTAAACAAATACATGATAAATAATTGTTTAACAAAAAATACATGAATTTATTAATTAGTAACTTAAGCGGTACCCGGAACTCTATTAAATACCCTATAAACACAAATAATTCATTTTCTTATAATTTAAATCTGTTTTATTTTTACCTTCCCAAAATGCTATCACTTGTCAAAATGTCTCAACCATTAACAAAGTTACAAATTTTTTTCCTCAAAAACGACCTACCATTTCACAACACGCCATCTTACGTAGGGTCTAAGGCTCTAAGGACTTTAAAGTTAGATGATTATTTGCAGTCTTTTCTAATTTCCTTAAATTTTTTAAAACATGTAGCAAAATAAATATAAATTTGAAAATTTAAAAAATTTTATAAAATATATGATTGAATAACTATCGATAGCACTTGAAATCGCCATTTTATCCCGTTCTCCCCTATATTAATTTTTTACGTCAATCTATGTACATTTCTAAGGGTTTTTCATTAGTGTTATTAAATAAATTTAAAAAAACCACAACCTCATGTCTCTATAAATGATTTAAGTACTTTTTTAATTTTTTATAGCTATTATGACGTTTCGGCTTAATCTATAGCTACATATTTTATATAAACAATACCAACTAATCTGGTATTATAACACCTACATTTAACTAATTTTTTTTTCAATAACAACAAACATAGATTTTGTTGAATTGTAACTTACAAAAACATTTTATATGCGTACAATCTATTTTTTTTTTTGCATATTGACGTGGGTTTTGACAAACAGGTGAACAAGCCTCGAAATTTTTTGCTGCCTATATGGATTGCCGTATTGCAAAAACAAAGAAATCTAGAGTTGAACATAATATAAGACATGATTTGTGCACAAACATAACAGAATCAGAATATTTTTGTAGGCATGGTAGGTATTCAGTTTTGTTGCAGCACCTATGTACAAGACTACATATGTATGTATATCTTATGTATTGTATATACCTATATACCTATGTGTAAAATTAAAATTATCTGATTGAAAGGAATTTGCAGTAATGGTTTCTGCTACAAACTAAGAAAATTGATTTAATTTTGACCAGCATGTGATTATTACTTTATATGAAATTATCTACAAACATGATAAATGGTATAAGGTTTAGTTTAGTGTTTTGATGGCTCTTTAAACAAATCGCATCTTTACATGGTAGATCTTAAGATTGTAAAAAATAATTAAAAATAATAATATGTTGCACAAGCAAAAATGATGTTAATTCAATGTTGCATGTGGATTGGGTGTGAATATTAAAATTCAAGAAATTAAGCCACAGAAAGAAATAAAGTAACTACTAAAAGATAGAGTATACTAATAAGGCAATAGGTAAATAAGGTGTTCCGAAGAACTCCTATTTTTTCGGAGTATTGATCAATCACTTATTGTCGAAAGTAAGATTTTTCAATGAATGCTTGTTTGAGTCCAGGTAGAGAATCAGATTTCAAGTACAACCACAAACCACAATATCAAATCATGGAGCCATTTAGCAAGTGGAAGAGGGTAGGAAGGCACGTTAATATTAGTTTGATTTAATGGAAGCATTTCCAAAATATGTAAAAAAGACTTTAAAAATAGGAAAAAATGTGAGCGGAGCAAGTTGCGGATCAAGGTCAGGTGGGAAGCCCCAAGCGGTAAAACTTTTGGGGCCCTCAATCTTAAGTTTCATTTTATTATTTAATTTCTTCATAGTACATACTTCTTAAAAATTTTATACACGCTTTAAAATAGAAAATAATCTTACGTAAATTGAACCCTAATGATAAGACATTTAAAGACCTCGGCGCCCTTTGGTATTCCGGAGCCCTATGAGGCCGCTTAATCCGCTTAACCCTTAATTCGTCACTGATTGGAGTAAACACATATTATTCATAATTTTTTAATTGAAAAATCCAAAAAATCAAAGGGAGTTACTATTACTGAGTTATATTAAACTCATATAAAATTATTCTTTCAAACTTTACATTTCTTTAAAATGTTTAAGAATTTTCTTACTGCAAGCGAAGGTAGCAATTTTTATATAAATTTTAAAGTTAACTGTGGACAAAATCGTTACTAAATATGTATGAATTGTAATATGTGATTTTTTTTTTACTTTCAATATACAGTAAATATCGTTTATAGTGGCTCCGGATATAGTGACATTCGGGTTAAAGTGACTATTTTCATTAGAAATGGTTGGTTTTGTTTGAATGCTCATACAATTAACTATCGGATTTTGTAGGATGAATTTGATCCAGTTTAACAAAATAATTTGGGGTAATGTTTTTCAGTAACAAAATATCTAACAAGTTGCCTAGAATAAGAAATTTTTGTGATAGCGGTGGTCATCAGTGCATTTAGAAACAAGTGAAGTTATATCACCAATTTATGGGTACCTACTACTTTCAAAATATAAAAAACAACAACAATTTATTTACTATGTATTTGATTTTCATATTTTGAAAATTTAAATGATGCCATTCAAAAATCTCAATAAATAAATAAAATATCACTTAATTGGCGTTTTTTTTATCGTGGGAATTTTAAATTGAAAAACAATACTAAAATCGAAATCAATACAAATGTGAATGTGCTCTTTGATATTTTGATTAGATGGTATTATATTACACAATTTGAAAATGTATAATCTTTCTAAAAATAAAATGCAAATTTTTTCTAATCCTCTACTAATGTCATGTAATAATTTTATTGTCCACTCGATTTGTAAGCAAAGTGTTTAAATTAATGCAAAAATCGAGAGGAAAAATATAGCGCTATTTTGTTAATGATCTCGTCATTATAAAGTATAGTATTACGCTATACCTATAATTTATGTAATTGCACATCATAAATATTTGTGATAAATTAAATGAAATTAAAAGAGAGGTAATATTTTTATAAAAATACCATGGAGCAAAAAGTCACAAAAATATTTACCTTTGAGCTTTTAGATTTGCTTTTAGATTTGTATACAGTGCTCCCTCCCTTAACAGACACATCCCTATAACGAACGCTGATAAACTAAATGGCAACATATACAGATAGTGTATATACTAACAGATTGGCCATCGAATTTCGGTTAATAAGTTTGCTTCAAAAATGTTTGAACTTTGTAAATAATTTGATTTTCGGATTATCTTTCATTTATGTCGACTTAACTTTAGTGTATTATTATTGTTTTAAGAGAACTGACATAATTAATTAAACACAAAATGGTTTCACTAACATTCGAAAATAAGATTTTTGTTAGATGCATAGAACAATCATTTTATTATTATTAAAAATGGCTTTCTTACGGTTAATTAATTGATCAAGTTCTAGTTCAATGTTGCAATGTTACAATGTTTCTTCCTCAGGTCATTCAGTATAAAATCAACAAGATATTTTACCGACCAAATGGCTCAATGGATTGAGTGGTTGCCTTTGGAGCAGGAGGTCCCGGGTTCAAGTCCGACTGGGGTAAAACATGAAAATATTTTCCTCTTGTATATTAATTTGAATCTGAAGCCGGGTTGTTGGATTGCACTTTAAAACAGTCTGATAACAGCATTATCTCATAAAAATAGCATTGCTTAAATGGCGGTGAAATAGCGAGCATATTTTGTAAGGTTTCCGTAAAAAGAGATGATCAGATCAATTGAGATAAATCTAACTGGAGTACTATACAATGGGTCTAAGTAAAGGCCGCAATGTAGGTGATTCATAAAAAATCACACTCCTATCAAAAATCAATCAAATCAATAAGATATTTTTGGCATCGGAGGAAAGGGAATTAATGGTTATTCAAGAGAAAGTCATTATAAGCCACAATTAGCCAACATCAGCATTTAAATTGAAAAAACCTAAATTAAATTATACTCGTGTTATGGCGGTTATTAATTGTCTAATCCATTTATTCCTTTTTTCCCTATTGTTACATATTTTTTAAAAATTTTTAATAATATTTCTATGACATATTAAAATCAATACAATAATTAAATATTTCTCTTTATTCAATTCACCCATAAGTTTGGTATTCGCGATATAATTTAAAAGCTTTCAAAAGAAGAGTGCAAAATGCTATGTTCGTGATATACTGATACTGAATAAAATAATCTTTTTTTGAAATATAAATTTTGATTTGTGTGAAAAATCAAAAAAACTAAGGAACTAACTAAGTTTCTTTCAAATAAAAACACGTAACGTAGGTAATCAAACGTATGTCAAACTCCGTTCTAGAACTCGGATCGGAACGCCGTTTTTAGTACATAAAACTCGACTTTGTACTTTAACCCTAGTGCTAGAGTAGCACTTCGATGTGAATAAATGTCAGAATACCAGACTAAGTACTAGCTCGAGTACTCATTTTCCAACTAGTGCTAACTAACACTAGTGTTAGCACTCGGTGAATAAATTGGCCGTTAATGTCTATTTTATATTAATAATAATTATACATTTATAATCAAATACTGGTAAAGTTTGCCTGTTTTCGATTAAATCGCCGCCTTTTTGGACGAAAAAATTGCATCGCGTTGTTCCCTCTGTTAGTATTGACATTCTGTCGATTGTGGTTTAAAAAAGGAGTTTGCAATTGTTTCGATTACATTACATCATATACTATAATGTTTGAAAGATCGAATATTAATAATAATACCTTTGGTTGTTTTATATCGAGATTCGATTCTGTTTACATCAAAATTATAAAAAATGCATTTATGTGAGAATAGAACGAATCATGTATGTATGTATATATTTAAAATAATGTCAAAAAATATCGAAATAGGTAGTATTTGCCAAGCCTTTCTCCTCACAAATAACAATAATACCAACCTAAATATATAAAACTTCCGGTTTGTGGTTAATTTAACAGACCAACTAAATATTATATGTACTGTACCTACATACGAGTACACTGTGAGCGATCTAAATTTAAATAAAAAACCAAAATCAATTTAAAGCAAACTAATAAATTTATGTAGTTTTTTTTATAGGTAAATTAAATTGAAATAAAACATAAAACAATAAACATAGGTCATTCAACCATCTTGTTTAATTTACATATATAGTAAACTTGCTGTATAGCCTACCAATCAGATAGTGCCTGGATCTGTATGTACAGACTCACTGTAATAATAAGAAAAACAAACTGAAGATGAAAGTAAATAAATAACATGATGTTTAATAAAAATATTATCGTTCGTACGTAATCATGCTTAATACAAAAAATAAACGTAATATGATAATCAAACTCTTTCGATTTTGTGCACAGAGTTTGAGAAGATTATTTTCGTAACATTATATACAGACATTAAGTGTAATATTGTACTATTAAGATGAGAAATGATTGGTCAGCTTAGAGAAGTAAAACAAAGAAATAAGTAGAAATATTACTATAATCAGTCACACATCACTAATTTTCGTGTATAACCTTTGGACATTTCTTCCATAAACAAATTTCCATTTTAAAGCAAAATTATCAAAAATCTTCACATAATTTACATATTTATTATGTTTGTACTTTATGCTATCTACTTAGTTATGAGAAAGATTGAATGAGTAATGATTACATATTAATACTTATGCCGAATAGCCGAACCAATCAATTGTTGTAACCTACTTACATCTTTGGATAATGTAATGTCCACTTACTAAAGTATAATACAGTACATCACAATAATACTCAATCATTAATTGTATTTAAGTAATACAATGTAGGTACTTGTTCTTGTACCTATATATATACATATATATATAATATATGTATGTATGTATGTATGTAGGTAGTTGAAACAAAATTGAAGATTGACCTACTGAGAGTTTTTTTATTTTTATTCTCTTCTTATTTTGATTTAGAAAAGAAAGTGTTTGTTACTTTTCTTATTGTTCGATATCAACTAATACTTTTTTTATAAATAACATACTACATACATACCATTTTAAGACACACATATATGCATACATACATTAGAGTGCCAAATATATATGTTCTTTTTAGCCTTACCCCATGATCTAGAAAAGGAACCGGCGCATCGGATGTTTATACGTAATGAGTTCCAGAGTATGATATCAGAGACAAATAAAGAGCTAGACAATTGGAAGATTGGAATAAAGATAATTAGGCAACTTACTTATAAGTGAATTGAACCTGAATATTATAGGTAACGATGATCAAGATAGGTGCGGTGGAGAAACTGCATCCGAGAACTGATGTACGGAGATTACTGAAGGGTAGGGAATCCAATACCGGACGAAAAATCAATACCGGTATTTCGGTATTATAAAAGTATAATACCGGGATACCGGTATTAAAACCGGTATTCAAGGAAAATATTTGAATTACACTTTATTGAACAATTTACGGGATACAAGTAGTTCTGTTTTTTTTTATACTTTTTCTTATATTATTATTGACTCCTAAGACAGCATGTAATAAATAAAAAAAACTATAAAAAAAATTAAAATTTCATGGATGCAGTCTGATTGTAGAGTTTCAAACAACAAAATTAAATGACGTTCGACCACTTTCGAACGGACGACCGATTTAAATTGCCCAAAATAAGTGTAAATACAAAAAAAACACCGTTATGTGGACAAATTTGGAAATTAATTTTAATCCCTTAAGTGGTTTTGACGTATATATTCGTCGAACCCATTTTACTTAGATTCCCGCGTTGACAAATATATTCGCCGATTAAAAATTATTATTATAAAGTTCGTGCCACCACAGAAAGCATTTTCAAAAACGATTTGCGTCACTCATTGGGTTAAAACTTTTTCCCATAGTTACCATCATTTCTGCTTACTAATTCATATATCGTCACTGCGCAAAGAAAAAGCGCTATGTGTTTTTGAACAACTTAACTTTTCAACAACAAGCAAAAATTGTAATTTTTTCTCTATATTGACAATATTATCTAACCTGTATTAAATTTGTTAAATGAATGAATTTGAAGTCATCATCATTCGTTTTATAAAAATATTTTATTATTTGAAAGAATAATCGCCTTTTTATTTTAAAAGTTCCACGTAGCGCTTTTTCCCAAGGAAAAAATGCACAATATTTCCAGACCAATTTTTTTTATTTTTCGCACAGCTTTTTTCGCACAATTTTAAACTATTTGAAATAACAAAGTGCTTTTGGAGTTGATTCAAAATGATACAGAAAAATAAATAAAAAATAATTCGAAAATTTTTTACATAGCGCTTTTATTTTGGTGCAGCAACAATATGTAGCAAAATGGCGATAACTAATATTAAACTATTATCGCCTAAATTAATACTAAAATACATACATACATACAATACTAAATTTATTTTTGTCTTCGAATAAAATGTTACTTTAATTCAAATACAGAAATACCGGTATTGAATCTCTGAATACCGGTACATAATACCGAACAAAATTGACCTGTATCCCGGGATCCCGGTATTGGATTCCCTACGTCAAGGGGCTCATATATAATATGGTTTTACAAATCAAATAAACATAAATATATGTAATTGAAACTAATTTCTGCTGATAGCATTCTAATTCTAATCAACATTTGGTCCAAATTGCTTCTTTTAAATAAACTGAATAGTTAAATAAAAAGAACTAAAAATTGCTTGCGGAAATTACAACTAAGTATAAGTATAAGTATAAGTTTATACGACGATATGAACACAAACAATTCTTTTGACATTTAGGTGGATATTACCACTAATAATTTCACTAGACCATGAAAATAAAATTATTATATAAATGGTGGCTTGCGGCTTACTTAAACAATTACTTCTTGTACGGTGTATACCTACCTAGTATATTTATTGGCAATTATACCAATTTGCAAATAAATTTAAAAATATTTTTAAAGTATGCTTTTATAGGTTTTCCACTAAAGGTAAATATCAAAGTGTTACATAATTATTTCAACAATTTTTATGTCAATTTAAACTGCATATTTTTTTGTTTACATCTGAATGGTAGGTTGGGTAGATGTTCAAAATTAATCGATTATACAATGTCAACATACATATATGTATGAATGGTTACATAATTTAAAAATGATGTTAAATATTTATGCACTAAAATGTAACAAGAATTTAAAGTGAAATTGAATACATTGTCATCAAAATTATAATTTTTTAATGATTCAATGTTAAAGTAGCTTATTAAATCTTGAATAAGGTGTTTATGTATTTTTTACTATTAAGAAGACGTTAATTGAAAGCATTGTGACGCCATGTTCGAGCCGGGTTCTCTCTTTATTGTTATCATTTATTTTAATATTATATCAGATTCGGCTAATCACCAGTGAGTTAATTATCGATCATACCAATCACACGTGGCACTAAATATAAAATTACGTTTAAATTAATATTAATAACTATGTTCATATAACAAATACATATTGTGCATAAATAAAATATTGTTCATTAAGAATGCAAAGATATATTTTAATTAATTACGGCGCACTCTCACATCTGAATTTTATTGCACAGAATGGCTTTTTTTTAACTAAATTTGAAATTCTGCTATTAGATTGAGCAGTGGTTTTTGTCTTTTGGCCACTTTTTGTTGTTCTAAGTTTTTTTTATAATTACAAAAGAACGCTTTGTCGCGCGGTTAAAAAATGACAGATCGCGGCGGGCAGACCGTAGTACTTTAAAACAGGGCTTACTAGCGTGAAAAAATATAAATATGTATTATATCTTAGAAGAAACTGCATATACATAATTGACAGTTTACAATAAGAGTAAAGTTAGTTCTATTAACGTTTTTTGATAATAAATATAAATACAAGTTTCATGTAATTGATGGCATAACAAAAAAGTTTAGAGTATGTTCAAAATTTATATTATTTATTTTCTAAAACATTCTATCTTATTTTATGACTGTCACTCTATGTATGTATGCACGTATGTAGGCACCTAGTAAACTATAACAATTGAATTTGAAAAACTTAGAAATAATGTTAATTTTTACGAATACTCTTGATGACCAGTGTACATACATATAAATAGAACTAAATCTAGGTTTTGTATTCGAGGGAGCTAACAAAATAATAATTTTGAAAAAGAAAATATTTTTTCAAATAGAAGTCCCTTCTAAATTGAAGGTTTAGGCCTTGATATTAGACTTTATGAACATCTTTAAAAAAAAATCAGATAAATCACTTTGTAAGTGACTGAGAAATGTCAGGTAGGTATCGTATATGGTAAAAGAAGAGACTAAAGCTGGCTTCAAACATTGTATGTGGAACTTTTTATGTTTTATGTGCATTTGTATATGTGCCGGCTCTAACGTCCAGCAAAATGTGTGTTTAGTTATTTCGAATACAAGACCCTGGGTCACGCTAAACATCTAATAATCTAATATATTTCCTACTACATATATTTTTTCTCAAATAATAAAAATAGATTTCTGACCTTCGGAGAAATTGAGAGCAAATACTTAAATAGGCAATATTGATCAGGGAAATTATCGAAGTATTTTTATAAATTTCCAATTCCCAGGGAAATGCCGCAGAATAGGTTCACAAAGCATTGTTATAAAGAATATACATTCAGCTACAATAGTGCATACAATTTAGCACATAATTGCTACATTTCATTGTTAATTAGTTACATGGCGTGCCCATTATTTGGGCTCAGCTTCAGCCTAATCTTAGCTGTAATTCAAAGGTTTTGTGATATATTCAATCAATGTAAAATAGTTTTTATTTCATTAAATTTAATAAGTGAGTGAGTTATTGTTTAAATTTTAAAATATATAGTGTTGCCACCCAGGCTGAGTATATAATGTAATTAGAAGAGATCATTTATTTAACCTAATGGAATAGTTATGTTATTATTGACATTTACTCTAGTCGAGTTGTTCATAAAACATGTAAAATCAATTTCTTCTTTAAGTAGGTATAAAATTGTTTATTTAATTAAAACACGATATGAAAGATTTTACTGATGTCTTGTTTATATGCTTTAGTCACATAACATATCGTGTTCCATAGCTCTGTGCATAATTTACTTTAATATAAATTCAATACTACAAAAAAATAACATCAGAATCATTAAATCCCATTTTATTGCTTGCACAAATAATTTTAATTATAAATAACTACATTAAAATGTAATTTAAATTAGAAGTTTTAGTATTACAAATTACGATTATTATGAGTGGGCAAATTTTGAGCTCAAACGTATTAATTTAATAAATAATGTAAACAATTCTTATTGCGATATAATTGTAATTTAAGAGGAATGTTTGTTGTTGTTTTTATTGATTCTATTTAAATAAAATCGAATATCGAAAACTTAGTAGATTATCATTCCAATATTTATCATACAAAAATTGACAATAAAAATATTTGAATTTTGACATTTCAGACTGGAGCGAAAAAATTAGATATAGCTCTTAAATCATCAATACATATTTGATTTTAACGTGATACTAAATACCATGGTGATATTAGTTTTGATTTTTTTAAATAATATTGTTATAGGTTAACAACCTACATACTAAAATATAGACAAAAGATTTAATAAACTGCGAAACTATTTCAGTACCGTTCCGAGCCGACGCCGCAAGACAGACTGACATCATCTACCATCATTCAAAATTCTTAGTTTTAATAAATTAACCAAAACTTCCCTACACCCTACTTCTATGATAGTTACATCTTTTTTGCAAACTCCTGCTATAACATTTATTTTACCTAAATATTTTATAAACAAATTTAATAGAAGTGTGAGTTGTATCTATAATAATTTTACATAACTCCAACATACAAATCAAGCCAAATACATACTTAACTAAACTACTAAACTAATGTCATCGATGAAAACACTTATTTAATAAAAAAAATAGCGGATAGCCCTACTATATACAAATCAAAGCTTTAGTGTTTAGTTGTAGACCTCCTTCGCCCAATAATAATAATAAAATTTTAATATTTACTACTCCTATACATATTTATTTGATTTAAATGCTATTTAGGGGAAAGTGAAAGGTCAATTTGAATTTAGGAAAATGACAATGCAAGCATTCACCTGCAATTAATTTTTCAATTAAAAACCTTACACATATGAGCCTCCAAAATTCATATTACTCATCCATGATTAAATATGACTCAATTTGTTTTTAATTGATTTTCACACAGTCTCATTAAATCAACTTTGCCTGAAGCTTTAGGCTACACATTTTACGAACTTCTCTTTTTTATTTTGCTCAATCCATATCCAACTGTGCGTGTAAAATTTTCGGTTTCGTTACACACATTTCAAAAAATACTGATGGTCTACGAATTGATGAGACTATTTTTTTTTCTTAACATTTCTAATCAGTATTATTATTCATTCATTGCTATTTAAATTATGTTCGGACAGGCAACAATACCAGAAGAGAACTTACATACATACACTATCGGTCATAACTATTTGTCCACTCCAAAATTTGTAAAATTTTCTTAAAAAAAGACATGAAAAAACCGGCATTTCTATCTTATTATAAAAGATTATTAAAAATAATATATCGAGGGCGTATATTCAATACTGTCTATCTGCAAAAATACAATTTTTCAGGAAAGTGAAAAAACAAGTTAAGTATGTAATTGTAAACCTCAAGTATGGAATAGTAATAGTAATAGTTCAAAATTAATATCATGTATGGAGTTGTGGTTGTGTGTGAAGAGTTTGCCATCAAAAACTCATTTTCGTCAAAATTGCAGATAGACAGTTTTAAATATATTAAATGAAAATATTACAAAATTATTTAGAATTAAATTTTCCTCTCATGTATAGAACCACCTCTTTTTTTAATTTTATCTTTGGTAAAGTTTAGGCATTCTGTTGAAGAGTTTACTTAGACTCTAGAGTATTCGGTGTAATTTATTCCCATTCATATTGGAGAAGCTTTTAAAAATGGTTTATAAAAGTTGGACATCTGTTCTTCACGTATCGATCAATAGGGTCAAGATCCAGCAACAGAGCATTACTTCGAACGAATTTTTTTCCTATTACTGCCGTAAATGTTCTCTATGCAGTTTTAACGTAAGTTTTGGATTATTATCATGTTGGAATGTACCATTTTTAATCCATCGTTAAGCCTTATGCTTATATGTACATATGTAGGATACTAAATTACTTTAAAAATGATCATTTACTCACAATTCTTATATGTATATGAAAATGGAAAATTATTTGGAAAAACTATTTTGTCCAAAAATGGACAAAATAGTTTTTCCAAATTTTCATTTTGTAGAGTGGTTTTTATACAAAAGTACCCTTTCTCATACAAAATTGATACCCCCGCCCGCGTCCATGTTTACTTAAAATAAGTAGATCGTATTCAAGAAATACAGTAGCCGCTCGAAATAGTGAACACGAATAAAACCAAGCCTGTTCACTATTTCGATTTTGTTCACTATTTC
>JANSTT010018765.1:0-13011 GCA_026745375.1 Platyura marginata | reverse complement strand
ACATTCTATTTCAACATTTGATAAATCACAGCGACATACCAAAAAAAAAAATAAAAATAGGAGAAAACTTTCGATGCAGCTGCATATTGCACAAATGCACATACGAAAAACTGTGTACATATGTACGTAGGTACTCCGCTTTATTGCTATAAAAGCAACCCCCAACTACTCTATAGGTACTAGTAGCATTCCGCTCAACCAGGTGTCATTTAAATAGATTATACAGGACTTGTAATGAAGGTAAAAGAAGCGACCCCTATTTTATAGAAACCATTTTAGATATCGAACTGGGTTCAATGATATCAGTGGCGTAGTTAGGATTGGCTTAACTTAATTTTGAGCCTGGTGATTTTTTTTTTTGGCAGGCGATTTTATCTAAATATAATCAGTATAATGATTTTATTAATATTGGGTTATTATCATTATAAATGATTATCGTACTACTTACTTATAGACTATGTTTTAGTAAAGTTACAACGATTTATAAAAAAACGTAAGATTTTCATATCATATGTAGTACACATATCATGATAATCGATGGCGTATTTTTATTCTTCTCGAGCAAATGAAAAAAAATTCGATAAAAATTATAAATGAATCACAGCTTTACCCCTCAAGCGAATGTAAACAATAAGGAAATACAATTCCGAAGAAAAATAAAAACTGACCCCCTAGCGATATTTTAATTTATTACATGTGTGTAAAATTATAAAAAATAAAAAAAAAAAATGTTCAAAGTAGACAAATCGGCGTTTGGTTTACCTTTTTTACCTAAAATATATTTTTAAGTATTTAAAAGAAAACGAAAAACCATTTGTGACATATAAAGGGCGACCAAACGTCTACCTACACATTGGAATGCGAATTTGAAATGTTTTTTTTTTGTTTGTTACTTTTCATTCAGAATTTACTTTTAAAAATAAAAAAAAAAAAAAACTTTGTGTGGACATTTTGACATAAATTATATCAAAATGTCAAACAACAAAACAAGATTGAGTGTTTAGTTTTAGTACCTGTGTGATTGTGAAAAATTAATAAATCAAAGGCGCAGTTGCACATAAAAATGATTTTAAATAGTTTGAAGTTTAGAAAATGCATTAACATAACCTAGTGGTATTTAACACTATTATTCTTTTAAATAAGCTTTTTTAGTTACAAAATCATAAACATTTGAAAATGTCAAAAGTAACATTAAAATACCAATCCATCGAAAGCCCATTTTTAATTTTCTGAACTTATGTTAGAATTTTTATATTTTCACATGGTAATCGACCTATCCAAATAAGAATATGATACGAGTAAGTGCAAAATGTGATGATTTTTCAGGAGAGCTGTTAAAAGAATTAATTTATAACTTTTTGTTCTACGATTTGTTTTTGTCGTAGCGTAGATATAGAACTATGTAAGAAATATTGGTACATATAGCTCTTGCAACAAAATGTACAATATTTCCAATATTTTTTTGGTCGGAAAACTATTAATAATCCTCTTCACGGTAGCTATTTTAAAGTTCTTAGTTTTTTAAGAATATAAAATCGTGTATAAATTTTTCAATAATAAAGATAGAAGAACAGCGATTTTTGGACAGTATATGAATTAGGATACGTAAATTTTAAAGTTTTATGATAACTGACCATATCATACTCTTACTTGGGTAGGTCGATGTTGATGTTGTACAATTTGGAAACAGGGAGCATCGTCGAAACCCCGATTTGTAATTTCTTGCCCGCTATAATATTCATAAAAATAATTTTTTTTTTTTACTTACTTTCCTTTTGTCACACAAGTGACATTTAAAATTTGAATTTGATGTGGTAAAAATTTCGGAAAAATTACAACTTTTTTTGTTTGTGGAAAATGGGCATTTTCGAAAACAAATTGTTGATTTGGTTTAGATTTAGGTGTATGTACGTACACATTGTAGATATAATTGGAAATACATTATAGGTAGGTATACATGAAAATGCATGTAACTTAATTTTTCTTAAAGTTTTTTATTTAATTATCTATGTAATTTAGTAGCTAAAAAACTATGTTTTCCAAAAAAAAAGTGAAAACATAAATTTCTTTTTTTTTAAAGTACATTCTTAGAAAATTCTATGCACGCAAAAAAAGTACATAGAGGTACAACAAAAATTAAAATAACAAATTCCCTCAAATGCTGTGATCATACCGAGAGATTTATTATCCTTTCAAAGATTTTAATATGGCAAACTATGTTACAAATAAAGAAGAAAAAATACGAGCTCAGGTAAAACTCCTGTTATATACTTGCCATACATTATATTTATCTTAGCTCCCAAAAATTATCCTGCGGCGTTTTCCTTTACGTAGGTTGATTTATGAAAAAAAGTATATGTGTGGTATTTTATGGTAATTTTTTTAAGGTTCGATATGTATTTTTGCTTAGGATTAGTTTTGGGAATAAAGCTAAAAAACTAATAAATTGCAAGTAATACAATTCTTAATAAATGTTATTTAAAGTTTTATTTTAATCTTTGATACAGGACGAGAACCGAATACTTTTATTCTGGATTTTCATTTGAAAATATGGTTTAAGTATATATTGAAAGAATGTTCTTCAAAAGTTTTACTCTGCGTATTCTCAATTTTTTAATTAATTTTTTTAAAGCATTTTTTATCAATTCTTAGCAACAAGGACTGATGTCCTTAAAATGCAGTAAATGTTAAGTGAATATTAATATACGCATCCACTTAGCCCACTACAGCAGAGTTCTATGAAATCAGAACCTGTTTAAATATATGCCGAAGTAGAAAATTTCTCACATCATATACAAATACAAATACAATAATAATAACCAACTCTTTACCGTACTTCAACTTTATTGTTTGTTTAAACAAAATGTTAAGAACAAATATATTTCTGGTATAATAAAAATTACAGTAAATAAAGATATGTTTTTCTTTTTGCCAATTCAGTCTCTGCGAATCCAATTATGTAATTACAAATAAATGGTTAGTGAAGTTTACACCAAACCTCTTAAAAGTGATGCGGCGCAGGAGAATGCTTCAGCACTCCATCGAATTCTCATAGCGAATTTACTACGACATTAGTAACACTGGCAACACTTTCAACGAGTTTTGGTACAGAATGTTTTCCGATTGTAATGAAAAAAGGGCGGAACAGATTTACACTTCCTTTATTTTCAGAGCTATTTTTCATCAATTAACAAAATTCTTTTTTATTTTACATTTCTTATTTGTACCTACAACTTAATTAAATCTCCTTAAAAAAAAATGTGTTGTAAATAATATTTATTAGGTAAATAGTGAATTTATCAAACGTAATTCGATATATTTGATGGTTTACTGGTTGGTCATAAGTTCTTTCCTATAATTGGTAATATCTAAATAGGAGAGATGCGCACAACAACGCAACTAATTACTATACACTTACGACGATTTTTCGTTAAAGTTTCTCTGATTTGGTCTACAGTGTTTTTCCTCAAATTTTATTAACTCATTGATTTGGTATTAAATAATTTTGGATTTTGAAAAATTATAAACACGGAGAAATTAATTTCACTTCATTAAACAAATAAACGAAAGGGTTAGTCGTTGTAACGGACCAATAAATAACAAATTAATTTTATTTGTTTGTTGAGATCTTATGATTTAGAATATACCAAACGAAATATAGAAATAAATAAATTCAATCAGGAGATCATCGCAATATATATAGAAGGACCGTTCCCCGGTTCTGCCTAAGAAGTTTTGCCTTTGGATGCAAATAAATCTCGATAAATTCTTGAATTTATCATCATTTGCGATGGATTTTATGTCTTTTTAATCATTATTTTTGTACATTTGTACTACTTGTACAGTAAGTATGAAAGAAATTCGTATCTACAGATTACCCAGTTTCACCTATATATTGGATGCCGATTACAATGTATCTATACATATCTAAATTAAATAAAAATAAATCATTGTCAATACATTGAGAGGATACGGAATTAATCATTAGAACAAAATTAAGCCATAAATTTTTATCAAACAAAATTTCTCTTCTACACCTAAATATATCGATATCGGCATAACTATTTGTATCCACATATGTAGGTATGTACATATATTTGTACATACATACATATTATTAAAAAAAAAATTTGTAACATGTTCCATGCATCTAATATACATAAAATAACACTTAGATTACTAATGTTTATTCAAAAGTGTACATTCGACATGTTTTTTCATTCTTTCGTGAAACTGAAGATTTTGTAACAAAAAAAAAACAGGGTGTAAGATAAACTGTTAAAATCAACATAACACATTCTGTGTCATTATTTATTTGACAATTAATTATTGACATTAAATAAATATATATCATTTGCAAACGATTAAACAGGATTGGAAAGTGTTTCGATGAAAATAAAAAATAAATATGAATGTCATATGATCCATCATATTAGATTAGGTTAAATATTAGGCAATGAAGTTACTTACTTAACCGTACCATTTCAATGTTACAATTTCTAAGCATTAACAAAAATTTTAGCAATTTCAAAATAAGTATTGAAAAGTCCTTTCTATATAATGGCATGATTTTCTAATTAGTAGGTATGTGATTTTGAAAATTTTTATTTTGAATTAGCAGAATGTTATACCCAATAATGCCATTGTTAAACATTAACATAAATATTGAACAAGAAAGGGTTAACCAAAAACAAATTTAAAATCCAATTCAATACTTACAATACCATTTCACATTTCACGCAATTTTTAATTTTTTTTTTTTTTTATGATAATGGGAATCAGAATAATTTTTACGAACCACCACTGTATATTATTTGCAGAAGATTTTATAATCTCGCCTAGAATTTCTTCATCAGTTTCTTTATTCTAAATGCATAACAAAAATAAAAACAATTCAAGCGGACTGACTATATAGGTAGTAGGTATAAATTCATTTTTTGTACATATCAATAATAATTATAAAAGAAAACCAACACGAACACCTGTTTTGAAATAGTGCCACAATGTCTAGTGATTCTTTTCAAACTAATCAAAGAGTAGGTAAATAAATACAAAAAAAGTGGATTGTTTATTTGATATAATATTATCTGTCTGTCAATAAACAAATCTGCTGTGCTCGATTTGGTTGGGTTTCTCGCTCAAGAGTCCATATCTCCCATAAATCAGTATTAATTTCAGATACATCTACTACAGTACTGTTCAAAATTATTTCAATCTGTATCAATTTGATAAAATATTCAATTATTGATATCAGCGCATTTTTCGGATCATTGATTTATGGGGAATATTTTGGTTATCTTGATGAAGGCAAAATCATCTCAGAGTTCTGTGTTCAGAGGCGTCTAGAATAACATATCTAAATATCGTCTGCATTTTAAATGTCAGATCGAGTATTTCTCTAAGAACTCGCAGCAGGGTCACCGAAAAGGTCATTTAAAACCCAGGACTAAGGTATTTCAAAAAAGCTGGTAGGGCGTAGTTATAATAGGCGTAGTTAAAATCAACTCTTGTTACGTGTTACCACACTTCGACGCTTTTTTCGCATATTACCATATCATGTTCAACATTTTTTGGCCTCATTCCAACATTTAATTTGGCAAAGATAATAAAAACTTAAAATAAAGTTGAAAATTTTCAGTTTTCGTTTTATTCTTTCTAAAAATAAATATTTGCGAAATACTCTTGGACAGTATTGTGGACATTCTGTTATGACCACATAACCTTCTTTTACATAGTTATTTTTGGTCGAAATATAAAACTCTGTTCGGATGTTCTGCATACAAAAAAAAATCTTTTTTTTTGCATCATTTTTGTACGTTTAGTTCACAGGTACGGGACATTAATTCGAAAATAAAATTAATCATCTAAATATTGATATCATCACACACCGCAACCCTTCTTAAATGCAAGTTAATTTAAAATAAATTTTTTTATTGAACAAGTCTCACCATATCGATGTCAATAAACAAATGGATAGTGTAATTGGTAAATATAAATACAACAACTACGTACATACATTTTATGTACATTTATGAACAAGTGTTTAACACGCAAATCTCTTTAGTCGGTTAACAATGCCATATTATAGACTGTAACACATGTACAATTATTACTACAATACGCTTAACCCTTAACATAAATTGATTTAAGGGTCATATTTGTTGTTACAGTTAATTTATTTAATTTATAGTGTTTTGTCTAAAATTGCAGTAACTAATTGTAGTGTACAGTATTTTTTCTTAAATTGAATTATGCACGATAGTTGAGTAAATATAAGTAGATTGAGATTTTATGTAACTACTAATGATATATTTTTATGGTTGTAATTTTTTTTTATTGTAGCATTGATTTTCACACTTTTTAAATACACAATAGTGCGAAATATGTGCACATTTTCCCATATATTTTGCATATAATTAATGTAACTCTTTTGCATGCATTGTGAATCCATTTTTCACTTAATGTGTACTTATTTTGTGCATACGATGTGTATGTGTCAGTCAGATCATTGTTTCTTTCAAACTCATTGGGAGCACTGCAATTCGAGTGCAAAAAGAATGAGGCGCATAGCATAGAGAATAATGACAAAATATCAGAAATATATAAAAAGTTTAATGCATATAGCCAAAAAGATAGGCTAAACGGCTAAACTCTAGCTGCAATAAAAACTATGATAATCTCTCCATCTCCTGTGAAGGAATCTCAATAATGTTACTCTGATTTCTTTTCCGCCTATTCCTTTCTTTCTTTTTTCTTTGCTATTTCTAGTATGAAAAAAAAATCATCCAGTGTTACGCCTGACTTCATATAGCAGATTTGCGATTATATCTCAATTTATATTATAGATGGAATAGCTCCGTTTACTTTATCGTAATGAATAGCCTGCCATGTACACATCTAATATTTTTTAAGAGAATTAGGCGTTTTTTGCCTATTTTGATATTATTTTAAAGGAACCGCTTGTATTGTAGAAATTGTAGGAGGTGTGGGAAATCTGCAGCTAACACAGTTGGAGTGGATAGAGACAACAGGTTGGAAATCACTGTATTATTGAAGAAAACCGATTGAAAGGATAAACGAAGGAATGAACATATTCATGTATTAAGGAGGTAAAACGAAAGGAAGCATGAGTCCATATAATTGGGGCAGGAAAAGTTTGAATTTTACTTTTTCTAAATTTGAAATTTACTAGCTAATATTATAGTATAAGTAGTAGTAGTAGAGGTAGTAGAGTATAGTGTGGTATTATATGTACATATAAACAATTGAACGATGAAGAAACAAACAAAAAAATATTTCGCGTGAAAATTCCCCAAAACAAATAAATCAATTTTTCTTATAAACTTTGTATTTTAAAAGCCATTTATTCAAATTTATGGATTTTTCTCTTACAAAATAAAACTAAGAAAATATTATCCATATAAGATATAAGGCAGCAATGTTACCTACACATCAAGGTATCAATATTAAATAAAGTTTTTAGCTTCTACATTGCTTTTTTATTATTTTTAAACCACAACCAATGCCTGCCTTGGTGTTTCAGGCCACACTACTAAAAATGTATTTTTACTGATGGATGTTTCATAAAACCACATATGATTAATTTATTGCTTAATTGATATTAAATATTATTATTAATTTTTTATTTTAAGAAATAAAATGTGGTTTTATAGCATTTAAGGTAAAATTACAATCTTTAAATCGTTTTCAGTTTGATAGTTAGTTAGTTTGTCTTAAGTAGCCAAGTATTTTTATACCCGTATGATGTTAATCAAGGAAGTTTGCCCCTTAAAGTAGAAAAAAAATGTTAACACCATTGTCTTTCTTGTAAAATTCTAAATCGAAATAGGCATGTCTATCCGGGATCAAAATTTCGACTAAACGGCTGAAGCTAGAAAGCTGGAATTTGGACAGTTTATTATGCAGCCCTAAAGTAAAATCTCTATTGTTTTTGGAGCAAATCGGATAAGGTATAAGGGAGGCTGTGGTACAGTGTTCACATAATTTAGATATAAAGAAAAACCATAGTCGAAATAGTGTCGAAATGTACAAAAAATTAATATGACAACAATTATAGAGAGTACAAATATGAATATTTCATACATAGACCAAAAAGTTCCACGACCTACCGTTATGGAGCTGGAAAAAGCCGTAGATAATAAACTAGTGCTTATACGGGTATATTATAATCGGCCTAGCCAATTATTTGTTCCTTACTGGATTATCAATGATGTTACTGGACATATCATTTACACTTAAAGAGAAAAACTAGTTTTTTAATTGAAATTTCTTTGTTACTACTTATTTGAGTTAAGTCACTTAACATATATGGGTTTTTTTAACTGATTTTCAGGTTTCTACCAATAACCGAACACTTCAAAAGTATAAGCTCTGGTATAAGCGTATAATTTGAACGGAAACTTTAAAATGGTTATTTGATGTTAAATGTTTTGTTAAAATCTTTAAAGCAAACTGGCATTCCCTCCACAAACTTGTAACAAATGAAACTAGAATAATCGGGTAGATCAGCAAACAAAAATGCTGGTCAGACATGTTTAATTTAATGCCAGTGGAATTGTCAATGTAATATTCGTCAGTTTATACGTGTCAGTATTTTTTGACAGTTTTTTTTTTCTTCATTGTTGAACAGTTCACTGTCATATATTTCCATGATACTGATTACACTGACAAACGAAAAAAAAAATACCATAAAAACTGGCACGTTTAAATGTACCTCAATGCAATGTGTTAAGATGTAATTTCACAAACGTGTGATCAGATGATTTCATAGCAATAAAATTTGTTGTTGTTGAAATTTGCTGAAGACCATCTCAGGAAAAAATATTTATTGAAAATAGTTACCCGATATTATATGATGTTGGTGGAAGCAAAATTCCATAAATCTCTTAGTTGACTACTGTATTGGTAGCAGTGAATCCATTAAAACATTATTATTCGAACACAAATAAACTTTACACAAAAGATATTATCACTATGCACATAATAATAAAAATAATAATAATAATAACAAAAATATATACATATGTATATATTTTTCGGCTTCTCCCAAGTACCAAATCTTCAACGTATGAAGTCAAACAATTATAGCGTAGGCACAATTTACAATCAACTGAAGAGATATATATTCGTATTGTTAAATTTTCACCGTTTAGTACATCAATGTGCCCATGCAAAATGTTTATGATATTTAAAAACATATAAATTAAGATTAAAATTAGAGATACAACTTAAAGATGTACCATTAATTTAAATTTGTAAATATTTTGTATCCCGAGCGTCACTAGTGAAACACATTTTTTTTAATTTATGCGATAATTATGTCGATCTTTGTATTTGTATATTTATCCTCTATAAAAATATGGAATGCACATTTCACCACGTACATTTCAGAAGCCATTAATTCTACATTATAATTATACGAATGTCAAATGTCAAAAAATATCTTTAAGTAGTGCCCATCAAAATTAATTTCTTCGTATTGCGCAATTTTAGCAAACAATATGATTGGTTGCGTGTTTGTATAAAATTTATCGTAAGATCAATTTATTAATCAGCAATTTATCGTGAAAGAATTCACCGTACATAGTTTATCGTAAATAAAGCAATTTATAACTGGGTTGGACTATACCTGCGGTTTTTCCACTGGGTGTTGGGTGTTCGGATTCTAACCTAAAAATAATATGTTACGAATAAATCAATAAACTTTTTAATCAGAGTTTATATTTCCTTGCGGAACGGACAATTGACGTGAAGATGATAAAAAATTTTATAAGAAGATTATTTATCGCAAAGCAATTTATCGTAAAAGTAATTATTTTTTTCTCATAGTCACTTCACCTTTAAAGCTTGGTACCCAGAATATATGTTTGTGATAATTAGTTTTTGTTCTGGATTAAATTTTACCTAGTGGTTATTAAGTTATACCTATATTTTATTATTTTATTTTCATAATAAATATCTAAATATTACAACGTTAACTAAATTGAACTGTCATTTCTTGTCAGCTAAAATAGTTATTGATAATTTTAATTAAAATGTTTATTGAATCGATAATATATTTAACGTCACAAATAATCCAATGAAGTTACATACTTTATATTTATACTATGAAATGTCAATTCATATGATATTTAGCAATTTAAAATTTTACTGAAGATAAACAAACCGCAATACTTAAACATCCAATAAATTCTCTATTGACTTTATTGGTAATTATTAGAGGTATACGACCCAAATTCGTACAAGTTCGAACGAATAAAAAATATACTGTGGGTAGGTGTGGGTGAAGGAGAGGATAATTTCTTTGGCCATTTTCGCTGAAAAATTTAAGGTTTAAAGATCCTGCACAAATAGTACTTGTTTTTTGAATAATGCTTATAATTCAAGAATATTATGGAAGCGACATAATTAATTAATTTTTCTGATTTAATTAATTGGTACTTAGATCTCTATATTCTAACAAACCTCATAACGTTGCTACTAATAACAATAACAATATGTATGTATGTACATTGTACACCATCGGTCATAAGTATTTGTTCACCCTAAAATTTGTATAATAACCTTTAAAAAAGACATGAAAAACTATTATTTCTATATTTTTATAAAGGATTATTAAAAATGAAAAAAAATCTCCGCAGAAGTTGGACATTTATTTTTCATGTTACGATCCAATTGATCCCATAAATGCTCGATGGGATTAAGATTCGTCAAATGAGCATTACTTATAATGATTTTTTTTGATAATGTTATGGATCGTTATCATGTTGAAACGTAAACTTTTCACCATATATTTTTGCTCAGTAGCATTGGAATTTCGAACATTTCATCTCTTTTTTCATAGATCCGTCAATATTCAAAATGTTGCCGACATTACATCTACCGAAACAACCCAAAATCATCACAGAGTCACCGTCATATTTTAGTGTTGGCACAATGCACTGATACGAAATTCTTCCTCCTGCTGTCTTCCTTACGTAAAATCAACGATTAGATCCAAATATTTCCATTTTTTTCCAAAGAATATTCATCCAATTCTCTGATATCCAATGCTCATGACTTCTTATCCATTGTAGACTCTCTGTCTTATTGGCATCACGTAATAGTGATTTTTCACTGCTATTCGACAATAGAGACCAGCACTTTGAAGCCTACGTTTCACCGAAATCACCCTAACTGGTTCTTCCCTACTCGCATTCATTTCTGCTGTCATTTCTAATGAGATAAAAATGCTAAAATTTCTTTAATGCAATAAAATAATAAATGGAATTGTCAAAATTCTTCTTCTTTAACTTCATTAAAAACAACAATAATAAAAATTAGTCCCATAAAACTGTTTAGTAAATACTGAAATTTTACAAATACTTATGACCGGTAGTGTATGTAGATTTCCTATTACATTACAATAATGATTTTCATAAATCATTTCATTCAATAATGATCATCATCAAATTTCGGAAAATATTCGTATGTAACAAATTGAAATATTTTTAGCTACAACCAACAAAACACAGTTTATGACACCCAAAACCAGTTTTCAAATACATTAATCATTAATTTGGCACTTAACTGAACAGCGAAGGTGATTTTACATATGTTTTAACTGTCAGCCGAATGACACCCAGTGGGTCCATCCATATTAAAAAAAAAAGAATAAGGGACTTGTGGTGATTTGCGTTGTTACCTGAGTTCAAAAAGAAGAGATAAAGAATTTAGAAAACGTGTAATAAGTATGTATATGTAGCTATACATGTATTTATGTAGGAGAGACTAGTTCACGATAAAAAGTTTTGGTTATTGAGTAAGCATATGATCGAAAGTTCAATAATGAACCAGTAACAAAGTGTTATAGTGACATATACGAGTAATTTATGGACAAAATATAGAATACTTAAAATATTACTGTAAAAGGAAGACACTGAGACATTCAAGTTGTACGTTTAGTCCAATTCGCCTTAATCACATAAAGCAATAGATTACTACCTAAATTCCTAAATCATAGTAACTTTATTGATTACGGAAGGCAACCTTACTACTGTTTAAAGTTGAATTCGAACCACCCCCTTTTAAGGTAAAAGCCGACAAATAACCTAAAAGTATTCTATTCAAAATTTCGTTTTTGTTTGTTTAGAATCGTACAAACATTAAAAGTTCGATCGAAATTTCGCAATAAAATTGTTGTTTCTCTAAAATGCATTTTGAACTGTACATATTATCGAACCAGTCTCCTCTACATACATTGTTCCTACATATATGTATGTATGTATGTGTATATAATAGAATGGGTACGAATGCGAACAAGAGTTTACAAACATTCAAACACCTGGGTAATATTATAGTCAGTAGGTACATGTTACAATGGTACATACAGAATGGAAAAAATACTATGATAAAAAAAGTATTTTATAATTTAATAATTTTCATGAGTATGCTTATAATTAAATCAACATATTATGGTGTCTAATGAATGAATAGAAATATGTATTAAGAAGTAGGTACATACATAAATAATATACCCAATACAATTTAATATTTTAATTTGAGAGTTATGGATAAAATTAGATTTAGTAAATAACAAATGACATTTTGAGAAAATTTGAATTTTCAATTTCACGAGTGATTATCGAGTTACAATTTCGTTAACACTAGAAGAGAAATGGTTCGCGGATTAAAAATGAAAAAATTACATTAATATTAAGTTAATTGACAAAAGTCACTTTTCTTATAGTAAACAAAATAAAGTAATTAAATCAATCTTGTTTAATGAAAAAATTACCTAATTTTTGTATAATTTCTGAACGAACTTTTTCTTTCAAATCTCTATTCAAATCAATAAATATATAATATTTTCTCTAGAAATATCTTTAAACTTTACTTAACTTAAGTAAAAGTTAAATAATTGATAAAAAAACTACTGTAATGGTAGTAATATAGGTGAAAATTATTGCATTTATTCTAAGACATTTTAAAACATTATCTTTAATATATATA
>JANSTT010018764.1:0-13014 GCA_026745375.1 Platyura marginata | reverse complement strand
CCCTTACCTCACTACACCAGTTTCCCCCCTCAGTCTGAAAATTTTGACACTTACCGGTCGAATGAATCCCTGTGTAGGATTCCCCTATGATTGTGAAAAAGTTTCGTTCTATTTTCGATTCTTAAGTTAAGAATCTTAACATTAAACGCACCCATTTAGTACAGAGAATGTATGTAAAAATAAAACAAAATATGTCAAATGAAATGTCAAAAAATTCCGTTCCTGGTTTTTTTAAAATTATTTTAATAAAATATATAATGGTTTTATTTATATATATATATTGTTGTTGTATATCTTAAATCTTTATCTTTCTATTGTCAAACGTTATAATAACAAAAATAACCAACAACTTTTACGACAAAATGTCAAATATCAATTTCCGACCATTAAAAAGTAATCGGAATTTTTTCCAACCGAAATGATCGAAAAATACGTTCAATCATAATCGATTTTAAATTTCTGACAGTTCTAAAATTTCCATATGGAATCTAAATGAAATCTACATAAGTTAATGAATTATAATTGGTACGCCGGGTAAATTCGGGTTAATGATGCAATATATGTTATCGAAGTAGGGGATTCTCCAGTAAGTGCGCAGTACTGGCTAATTTTTGAAGTGTTGTAAAAACGTGATTTTGGTACCAATGACTACAATTTGTGTTAGACCCCTCATGGTCACGTACATAATTATAAGACAATGACATTGAAATGTGTTAGATAATAAAATAAATTTTTCAAAAATCGAAGAATTCTTTGAACCGTCTAAGTTTAAATTTGTGCAAAAAAAAAAAAAAACACGTCTAGAAAAAGAGGTGGGTGTATGAATTAATTATTAGTCTCAGAAATCAAAGTATACACCAAACTGTAATTAATTTCTTCAAAATGGCCAACACAATCGGAGGTTGAAATTGAACCAAAACAAAAAATAACTCGAAAAGAATACTTAGAAATTGCTACTTTAGTCGGAATAGCAAAAAACATGTTAATTATTTGTAAAAAAAAAAAAAAAAAAAAATTGATGAAAAACATAAAATATTTACTTGCTCTTCAAAGGATGCCTATTCCTTATGTAAAATAAAGATTTTATCTACATTTAAATATATCTATACATAGTATGTACAGAGCTGCTATCTCAAGAGAAATAATTTTTTTTACGATATATATATACATACATATACGAGTATATATCTTCATCCTACATAAATGTATGTATATAAACATAATAGAAGGATTATGGTTTGCCTATCGTACCTTATGAGATCGAAAAAGGTTTGTTCATGCAAAATAAAAATCCACAGCAAATAAATATTTTACAAGCTTGGTAATGGTAAAATTTAGTTTTATACACAGACACTTAATATTTAATTTGGAAAGGTATTTTTGGTTATATTTTTCATAGAAATAGTCTCTAATTTGTAACAAAATAATTTTCGTAAGTAGTGGTAGGTAGTAGTAGTAGTACCTACCGAGTGGATACTGAATATATATTTCTACCATTTTTGTAAAAACTTTTAATTTGAATTTATTCTCAATCTCTATCTGAATTTTAAAATAAACCTAAATTGGATTTAAGCGACCGACTTTGCAAATTTTCCTGGTTTTTCCCTAATATAGATGTAGGTTAATTGATAAAATGGATTCAGTACGAATTATTTTGATATAGTTGATGCTGCTCGACTGCAACGTATTTGGTAGCACGTAAAAACCATGAATTTTTCTCCTTTGTTTTATATTGTAGTTATGTAATTAATCTTTTTTTTTATGTTAAAATGCTTTCTTCCTTACACAGTCTTAATATGATTGTCGGCAACAATAGCAAGACCAAATAAATGAAAATAAGAAAATCATTCAGGAGAGATATTTGATGATGATGAGAGAGAGAGAGAGAGAAATTAATTTAATTTTCTTTAATTTTCAAGCATTTTTTTAGCCTTTTGAGGTAAAGTATTTTTGAACAAAAAAGTGATTCATCCAAAATAAAATTTAGTTGCTATTTAGAATTGAATTTTGAATATTGAATATTGAAAAAAAGATATATTTGTTAACCCTTAAAGAATGTTAACCCTTTAAGAATCAAAACTTTTCTTTGAAAGATCCAACTTTTGGTTTTTTTTGTTGTTGTTCTACATTAGTACACTTAAAATATATACAAAATGTCTTCCTGAACGAATTGAATTAAATTAAAGGTCTGATTATGTTAACAAATGGGTTAACAAATTTAATATGTAAGTTATGGGTTAACTTTTTTTGAAAAATTATTGATATTTTTTTGCCAAATTTTGCGACGTAGCGTAATCCAGAGTACAATATCCAAAGTTCCACTGAATTGATTGCTATCATCCGCATAACTTCGTTAAATTTTGAAAATTTTAATAATGATAATTTTCTTTTAAGTAAAATTGTATTTCCAATCTTTTTTACCTTATTAGTTTTTTTTAGTTTTTCTAACAAAATATCAAGAAAATCATCAATTGAAAACTGACAAGACAATTTATCTATGGGAAATTAGGGTTGTAGAATACCCAGTTTAAAGTGGAAAATATTGATAGATTTCTAAATACATATTTTGAAAATTGAAAATTTCGAAAATCGAAAAAATATTGGAATCAAAATTTTACTTCAAATTTAGTTAAATCATTGTTAAACTATTTTTGCAAAATAACGAAAATTGTCATAATGTATTTGTGACGAGTGTTTCGACAAAAATATGTCTGAGGTTTACACAGAGTTGTCACATTTGATTCGATATTGAGATCACAGTTTTGTGACACATATTAACGAATATGTGACAGAAAAACAATATTTTTACGACATTTTTACCACATTTGTGACATTTTTCTCTGGCATTATAAAGGTGACTATTTGCCTCATATTTTTGACATATATTATGATGGAATAAATGTCACAATACATTGTGACAAAATTGTGACAAAATTGTGACATTAACATAAAAAAAATTGTGGCATTTTGATGTTATGACATTTTTTTGTTATTGTACAGATACATATGTAAAAATATTTATACCGAAATTATCCAATCAGATGTTCGTTACCAGAGGCAGTAAAACGCGAGTACATCGAAAAATATTGGTACAAAATTGCCATATCCAGTAAAATAAGATAATTTATACAGAAATAGATAAGTATATGTATATATATAGAGAGAGAATTGCAATACGTACAATATGTAGTTACATGTTTCTATTAATATGCATCCTTTGTAGATTGGTTGCTTGGATAAAAGCTATCTATGTAAGTATGTATAGGAGTTATATATGTACGTAAGCAATTCTATAGTTAGGATTAATAACTAAGTACAAAGAATATACACTTTATGTATATATATATATATATATATATATATATATATAATGTACATAAAGCATACGTAATACGTATAAATGTTGGTACGTAACGTAAAGTTTCATGTTTATAGACGATTTTAGTTACTTAAAGTTCTATAAGTATATTGCCTTATGTAACAAAATGCCTTGGTAAGAACATACATATCTATATATAATATATACCTAATTCTATTCATATAATGGTAGGTAACGTACCTACTCCTACTACCTACTTTACGTACATAATATACTCGTAAATGTATATTATATTATAAGTACATAATATAGTAATATTGATTCGAGTCTAGAAGAACAAATATCTACTAAGAGCAAGACTTTTGTTTGACTATTAAATCCTTATTCAGGGGTAATGTAGTAGATCGGTTTATTAGATTTTCTTATTTTCATCTACATATATATATATATAAATATATGTATGGATATATGTATGTATGCATGTATGTATGTATGTATAGATGTAGGTATACCAAACCAATTTTATGTATACACAATGTGAAGTAAATTTAGTGACCTTAAACAAATTCAATCAAAAGTATAACCAGACATAATAAATTTTCAAATTTGAAGATTTAATAGATGCCTGAAACGATTTAAATTAATAAGCTTTTGCCAAAAGTTGTATTATATATGTATGAATGTACATATGTAGACGACATACGTATTGTATTATGTAAATAAGTCAGAAGGTGGTCGTGTATTATTGGGTGGGTGGTTTGTTTGCTAAATGGAAAATTGAAAGTAAATGAAAAAATTTTTGACAAATTGCGTATATACATACTGCTAATAGGTAATAGACGGTTTTGGTTCAAACGTTTTTTGTGTAATGATTTCGACAGAAAAAAAACGATAGCAAAAGAAAATCTTACGAGTCGAGTTATCAACAATCAACAATTTGAAGTTACGATACCGTTAAATTACCGTAATGTAACTCTTATGCTCAACCGTAAAGGTTAGTTATGGCAACGGTTAATTATCGTCATTGTTCAAACTGCCCGCACACAGTTATTTGATTACACAGGTATCCCTTCTACAACACGGTATCCTACAATACGGTTTCAGTCGTAACACAAAAAGAGAATTGCCAAAATTCTCGTATAACACGGTAAAATATAGCACCGTTTTACTTGTAACACGATAACAAAAGCGAAAATGTATGTATGTATCATACTTGCTCTTAGTCTCTTACAACACGGTTTCGTACAACGCTTAATTATGTTGGAACCTATCTACCGTCTTATAGGAGGCATATCTGTATTTAAATAGACAAAAAAATTTCTTCTAATTTCAAATATTTTTCTATGCAGCTTTTGTCTCTCCTAAAAGCACCACAAATTGCTATAAAATTAGACGTTCCAAACCCCACCACAAAAGACAAAAAAAAAACAACATCCGAAATTCATTAATTTGTTGTGAACTCGATCGTATAGCAGAAAAATCTACAGGAATCCATAATGTTATACTGCAAACGTTGCTACAATCAGTTTATACTCTTTCCTTAATTTCAGTAAAGCTTTTGGCATCCTTGAAATTGAAGTAAAACTCTCCTCAATGTTATACATATATAATCGTCTCACAAACATTTATTAGTTGTTTCTGTTATATAGGTATAGGTAGTTACCAAACAATACCTCTTGAAATGTAATAACTCAAAATTTTCCCTTTGACAATACATACTGTAGAAGTGTAGAAAGAGGGTTTGCTCTTATTCAGCAATATTATTCTATACGAATGCACTCCAATTATTGTCTAAAACTTGTGCGCATATCGTGTCGTACTGGCAGTTTCTTGATTTAGTTCATTTTGACATTTATTTTTAACAAAGTCAACATCCAATAATTTATTATTCAGAAAATCTCTACAATTCTAAATTCTATAAAGCTTTAAGTCGTGTTCAGCTGAAGATTTAATATAGAATAAATCTGATATCCAAGGACGTAAATACGATATTAAAATCAATATTTGGTGCGATTCACGAAATTATTGTTACTAACGTGAAATATCTTTTCATCGCTACGTTGCAGTACGATTTCTTTCAAATATGTGAAATTCAAACGCCATAGTTTTTTGTAGTAACCTTTTAGTGCTTCAATTATTGGTGTAATGAAAGTTACATCGTTTTCATCAAAATATAAATAATATGTTTGACACAAAAAATAACAATTAAAATAAACGCCAAAAACAATTACAAATGACACACAAACACACAAAATATACTGCCATCTATGTAAAAGAAGAAAAAGTTGATCATTTGTACGTATTTTATTTCATTTAAAAATTCATTTGAAGGGTTTTCTGAAAATATCAACGCTGCCTTAGCTGTCAAATATCATTTTTTCTTATATTTTCAATATTTAAAAAAAAATTATTAATAATTTAATTAAATTTTGATCATTTTCGTTCTCGATTTGCGCGACCTCGATTTGCGTCTTTAATTGATTCCACAGACGCAGATCGAAATAATCTAAAGGATTAGAGAGTATACATACATATAGGGCTATAGGGTATAGAATTTCTGTAGGAATTCTTTTAATGCGTTCCACCAAAATCAGCAAAATAAACGACGCAACTTCGAAAACGACGCAAATCCAAACAACGGAAATAAAAAATTGTTTTTATGGTGAAAATTAGTGCAGTTAGTGAAATATTTCTATATGTTTATGGTCGGTACTTTATTCCTTTATTTTAGACATTTTTTTTAAAATAATAAATAAACCTATTAAAATAAAATTAAAAATGTCCAATAAGTCCCAATAAACAGTTTCGGTCAATGTGTTTGATGAAATAAATCAAAAATCATAGTAGAATTGTTGTTCTTGTTAATTAACACGGGCAAAATGAAATTTACCGGCAAATTCAATTTCATGCCAACAACAACAATTTCGTGAATCGCACTGATTATTCTATGTGGTTAGGAACATAGAAAACAATAACTATACGCTCGCATATTGATTTGTAGTATAAAATTCTTGAATGAGATTTGTAAAAATTCTATAAGCAGATATTGGGTCAGATGAATCGGTATTTTACTTGATTTTATGCACACAAAAAAAACACCCCAAACTAGTATTTGTAGTTAAAGTTTTATTATGTATTACGACCCTTTTATTTTTATTTAAAGGCTCGTCCCGAAAATGTATAAAAAACGTTCAAAGTACATACAAAACCCCCATCCCCCATCTGATAATAATGGCAAAACTCAGCATCAATAAATTCTTTATTTTATAGAAAACAAAAAAAAAGGATGTTATATGGATGTACTACAGGACATTATGTGTATATATCGATGGTTATTTGTCAAAACGTCCTAACCCTCATTTTTCCATTTTTATTTTTCAGGAGAGAAAAAACACTAAATATATTTACACAACATTTCAATAATAGTGGCCGTTTAAAAAGCGTGTAAAAACTATGGTTTAGTAAAATAGTGTTGCCAGATAGTGTAAAATATTCCAAATTATCAGATTTCATAAAAACGAGTAAAGAAGGAAAAATTGGCTACGCCGATTATTTTGTCTGTACAATAAATATAATTGGGTAAATTGAATACAAATGATTAAAAACCCTAGAAATGACATAACATTAATTGCAGCGCCATAACGGTATTTCGTGGAACTTTTTTTCATTTTTGTCATATTCATTTTTTCCGTAATCTAAATACTTTTCGAGTAAATGATTAAAAACCCTATAAATTCAATAAAATTGATTCCAGCGCCATAACGCTACGTCGTACAACTTTTTGGTCTATGAATGAAATCTTCATTTTTGTATTCTCTATAATTATTGTGATATTTATTTTTTCTACATTTCGACTACCTTTCGAGTAAATGAATCGTTTATATCAAAATTAGGTATACACTTTACCACAGCCTCCCCTATTTTTTGTCCGTTTTGCTCCAAAATAAACTGTAAAAATTTCATCTCTATAGCTTCAGGCTGAAATCTTGATGGACGGACGGACGGAGGGACTGACATGCATATTTCGACCTAGAATTTCACGAGAAAGACATTGGTGATGTTTTCTTCGATGAGTATTAAGGGGCGTTACAAACTCCCCATCAAAATTATAATACCCTTTGATTAACATCATACCGGGTATAAAAAAGACAATTTTTAGAAAAAAATTGATGTTAGGGCCTTTTGACACCCATCACCATCGATATATCGTATGTTACTACAGGCTACTCTATTATAGACTCTTTCTATCCACACAGCTATATCCATCCATAAACCATGTTAAAGTCCGAGGATATTGTTCAATTGGGGTCGAGTGTGATTAATGAACTGAACTTGGACACAAAATATTCGATACTCATAGTTAAGTATGTGTACGTTACACCTCTACCTACTATGTACAATGTACATTACATATATGAAGTGGATGGAGAAATCTAATACATTTCTCGAAACCTTTTGTGTGCGGCTATTGTTAACCATTACTAATTACAGTTAGATTGTATACTAACGCTGATTAGTTTAATCAAACGTAAATTACATGCAATTTGTTGATCAAAAGGATTGGATCGAAATGATTAATTTCTGCTATTGTTTCAATTGGGTTCACATTATTTGTATATTGATCCATTTGTCTTTGTCTTAAGGATTAAATGAGACAATTAAAATACATTTTCGTCTATATACCTACATATATGTATTGTACAATATTCATCGATAGTTATGCATAAATATTTTTAAGGCTGTGTAAATTCCTCAACCCTCTTCAATTATTTGATATTTTGAAATATTTAATTTTATATCGATTCGCCTGGCTAAAAGTATCAAAGACCTGTGTATGAAATACAATAAATTGGCAGAGTGGGCGTCGCAATCTTTTTAGAGGCACAACAACCGTAATTGTTGTCTTAACTGTCTTACAATTTAGATTTATTGTTTCAGACAAATATACCAAATGATAGTTTTATAAGTATCTAATACTTATACTTATACTTATACCGATATCCTTCTAGCCTTTATTAATTAAATTTAGGATTTATAAACATTTATTTGTCTGGAATTGTAGCATGCGGTATGAATTAATAATGCGAAATTTCTAACACAAAAAATATTTTTACCTCCATTATGTATGTAGTTGGAGGTCGGTCTATAATACATAATTATATGTATATGTATGTGTTAAATCAATTGAAACGATTTTTCCCTTTTATTCTCTACTCGTCATTATTTGGTTGTAAGTTGAGATGCACGATCTTATTTGTCCTGAAAATATCAACGTCAATATTTTCCAGTCATCTTTTCGTCTACGTTCTACGATCGAAAACTGGATTTAAATTCGAGCCTAAAGTTAGAGGCACAATGCAATACAACCGTTCTGTTCCGTCCAGTCCCGTTTATAAATATTAAAAAATGTCAACATAGCATGCAAGTGCATAGGCTTTGCGGTACGTACATATGTCACAATGAACGGAACGGAACGGAACGCATAACCTCAAATTGTCTGTGATACGTTTTGTTCGATTTATAGTCAGTGAAAATAAACATTTTGAACCATTACGCTGTTTTTGCATTTATTATGTTGGCACTTGCTTTATTATTTGGATATTGTCGGAACGGAACGATGTCATTGTGACTAAAATACTTAATTTGAACTGAATGAAACGGAACGGAACGGAATGGTGCGTTTTATTGTGCCTATAGCTTAATAGTCATTAGCAGCAAATAGATTTCGTTTGGACCAGTATATTCCGAAATGGTCAAACCGACAATCGGTTGTATAATCCTAAGTAGCTAAAAATATTACGAGTACCGTAATTACATTGTAAAAAGGTCAGCACCCAGCAAAAACCGGAAACAATTCTATTTTCGTTATGACTCGAATATCTATAGTTAAATCGACTGTATTTGGATGTTTGACCGATTATTCGATATTAATATCATAAAACTCATAAATATTATGTTTCCACACTGAGGGGGTATACCAACTGGTAAAAAAGGGGTCACCAAAAAGGTTTGGACTTTTTCACACATACCAACCGACATTTCTTTAAATTTCCTTTCGAATTTTATAAAAAAAATTATTTAGAGAATTTGTCAGTTGTTAGATTTTTTTAAAGCGAAAAGTTCCCCTCTTCTTTTTTTTTTTTAAAGAAATTTTTCCAAAGCTTAAATCTTGCCAATGTGTACCACTGCCATCCCTGTAATTCATTATTTTACTTATTGAATATCAGGCCGCTGCTGCGAGATATAATTTGTGGAGAAAATTTGCCGCAGTTTTGACAGTTTTAACAGAAATATGGCCCCTGGTGTGCCCATAGCATCGAATTTTTTTTTTAATAATCAACTCTCTGCTGGATGAGGCAACCTTTAAAAACCACCAATACAGCATAGAATATAGAAAAACAAAAATTAACCACTTCTGGGTGGATCAAAAACGATCATATATTAAAGAGTGGGTGTATTGTGTGTTTGAGAAAGGAACAAAAATGAATTTCATGAAGAAATGAAGAAATTAACATATTTATGTAGGTCATGAAAGCATATTTGTGAGCTTTTATCCATTAGATTCTATTTTTAATCTTACTAGCGATAGCATGTAGAGTTGTATAAGAAAAGCTTCAAAAACTTCGGGCTTATTAAATCGAAGAATAAATTATTATTTTACGTGTTGTCCTGGATTTTATTTTTTTCAAACGAATATTAGGATAAAAACTAAGGACTAATTACCTCACATATCTTATTTACATAATTTCTTTCTTTTTTTTTTTCTTTTTTTTGACTTCGACATTTTTATTTTTTAAATATTTTATGTGAACAATAATGTGTTCTAATGATATATGTTTAAGTTGAGAATTCATTTATTTGTGTATTTCAAAGGATTTGTTGTGAAATAATTATTTATAAATAGACAAAATCCTTATTATATTGAAATAGACTGATCAATTTAACTTAATTCGTTTCATCGATCGACAAAACTTATTATTTTAATTTTATTCAGTCAAATTATTTACATAATGTAACTGCCACTGAAACACCACCCACCATAGCTAATCAAATCTTAGATCATACTATGACACTATTACAATATGTATATTGTAATAAAATGACTTCGTTATGTCTGAGTTCCGTCTTGCAGATTTAAAACTGCTTGCTGTTTGCGTCAACATTTTCGGTGACCATTTTGACAAAATCGCCTAAGTCCACTGAAGCAAATAAGGAAAAAACAATTTAAATATTTTTATCGTCCTTTTTTTCAGATGAGCTAAATCCTTTAGGTGGCGAATTGTCTGGTTTCGCTTACAACATTTTTTTTTTATTGGCGATTTTGCTTTCTCGAGATTTATCTCCACTTAAGCTATTTTGACAAATGGCCACCGATTAATATTAAAACCATAACATTAAATCTGCAAAACAGAACAGGATTTTCATACTTCGGGGATAGAAAGTTTGTTGACTTTTCGGATAATTTGCTAATGCTTGAATATTGATAGCTGTAGGGTAGGTCAATATGCAAATAGAGAATACAGTTCGAAATCAAAATCAAATCATCGACGGTATCTAAGTATGGTAAACTGCAAAATAAATCAGTTTTGTTGTACTTTGGCTAGTTATAAGCTGGACTTATATACTCTATACCAGCGTTTAAGAATACCAGCGTTACCCAAGCGCCTATTTACGCGTCTATCGTACACAAATTTTCCAAGAAATTGGATTTTTTTTTTTATTTTCGCATAGTCGCCCAAAAGGAATATAAACAAAAATGAGAAAATAACACTGAAATTCGCTCCCGCAATTGTTTTCAATAAGCCTCGGACTCACTTAGAATTATTTACCATAATTCCTTACACATAATGCATTTACAAACCAACGAAAACCCCCGGTAGCCTATTGTTATGCGTGTTGTACTTATTAGTTTCCTCGATGTCAAAGATGTGCTCATTCTCTGTCTGACGAAACTATTTTGTTGTCTCTTTTAATTAGAAAAAAGGGATGGCCGGCAGCCAACCGAATGATGAGCAAAGAGCGGCAAAAACATGTGCCAATAAAGTAGCGGTACAAATTTCACTACAACGGAAACTTGAACAATCATTTTAAATCACTTTCTCAACGAAAATATTAGTCGTAGTACAATCTGCAGTATTTTTAAAAGGTTTGATAAGGGTTTACCTGCCAACAACATAAAAAAACCGGGCCGCAATCCGTGCTTGGCACCCGCAAAACGCAAAACAACTCAAACAAGCCGTTGTCATCAAAATCGAAAGTTCAAATCGAAATTTGGCAAGAAAATTCCGAATTTCCAAAGAAACAGTTAGGCAAAATTTGATTAAAATGGGCGTGAAATATCATAAGAGAGTAACTGTACCGCCCTATTCTCAGAAACAGCTGGAAGAAATTCCTAAAAAGTGCCGTCTGCTTTGAAGAAATTTTTTCCGACCAAACGCTGTGCTGATTTTGGATGATAAAAAATATTTCAGATTGGCATGCAGTAGGACCAATGCCCCATTCAATTGAAGATTTCTGGAATCTTATCAGAAAAGAGATATATAAGGGAGGCTGGGAAGCTCAGACGTCTATTCAATTCGAATTTGTATCCAAAAAGTCCCAATTGAAGCTGTCCAGACGATGATCAGAGATGTTCCAAGGAAATTGAGAATTATTGAAGATATTGGGCCTTTAGCTCTGTATAAATTATGTTTTTAAAGACTTAAGACATAAAATAAATCATTAAATTTTAATAACAAAAAAAGTTTGATTTTTTAGTTAAATTTTTGTTTTTGAATTTTGTGCCGCTACTTTATTGGCATACGTTATTGTTTTTCACCATATTTTTTACCGAAATGTACTTTTGTCACCCACTTTTAATTTTTCTTATAAATATTGAAACAATCTAGTCTCGTAGTTTAGAAGAGATACATTTTGTTTGTTTTTAATTTTTTTTTTTTGTTATAAATCCACTATCATTCTTTTTTATCTACTCTTCAAAATATTACGAAAAATAAAGACGACTTTTTTAAGTTATTGCATTAAATTATTAATTATGTGTACAATTTCTAAAGATGAATATTATCCAGATTATTTTAAATTATGACATTATTTGCTGAAAGCTGTGCAGTTTGAATTAATGCATTAGAAAAAAAAATTTCAAAATGAAACAATCATCCATTACCTATGTTACATATATTTTAATATTAATATCGAGTTGTTGCTCTCATAAATCGAATAAGATGCCTCGTCATTATTTATAACAAGAACAGGAAAATAAATAAAAAGTCTTTGGATCAAAGAGGTTTTTGTTAATGACTGCTGGAGTATAATTGAGTCGATTTTTTTATTTTGATTCATTAAAATAGTATTTAAATCAATTTGATATTTTCTATAATCTACAACTACATAGTATATACCTACGAGCTCTCTTATACCTATACCTATATATGTACATACATAACATAGCCATATTACATACATAATTATTATATATTTAAATTTAATATTTCTAATTTGATCAATGGTTAACATTTTTATAATTAGTAGAAATTTTTCAAGAAAAAAAGCTAATTTTCTCAAAATTTTATTAAAAATATATCCGAGGACTTATAAAGGGTGTTTTTTGAGAGGTGTACGGTACAACTTTAAAATGAAATAAAACACATAAAAATCGTGGTAATGGCCATGGTATTGGCTTTATTGGAAAGATAATT
>JANSTT010018763.1:0-13015 GCA_026745375.1 Platyura marginata | reverse complement strand
CAACCCCAGTCGGACTTGAACCCGGGACCTCCCGCTCCAAAGGCAACCACTCAATCCACTGAGCCATTTGGTCGGTCGGTTTGAATAGTCTTGCAATTAATTTTTTCCCAAATGCCACAGTCGAGCATCGAGCTCTTTGAACAGTAATGAAAGTAAAAATTGGGTTTTATTAAATTTTTTGTATGTTTGGTGTACAAGAGACAAAAATATAATATTACGGCTTTTATCAATTACTAGAAAACACATAAAAGGAAATAAGAAATAAGGAAAATGAGTGGCGTTCGCATATTTTTTTTCCAAAATTACTGATAAAGTGTGACAATATTGCTAAAACAAAAATGTAGTATTACCTACATGTATAAGTAAGTAGTTTATTTTTTTTCTATATATAATTTTTTGATTATTAAAATTATTTTGGAATGTCTGAGAAATGTATACATTTTTTGACTTTTGAGTGTTTTAAAACATTTTCGACAAAAAGCCATTTTCGATGTGGCTTGTTTTGATGTGAATTGAATTGTTGCATTTTTAGAAATTAATTTATAAATGAACTCACAAAAATTTATACTAATCTTTTATTTAGGAGTATAAAATTACCAGCCAAATTTATAACTTTCAAAAATAACTAACTAAATATTATCTAATTTGGTGAAAATTGTTTTAGAAAAGATGGCAACTTTTCTATATTAATTTGGTTTTTTCACATACATAGCTCAATTGTGGATTTTGTTCATAAAATGTTAAAATATATTTTGTATGTGGGAAGTGAGTGTTCAAATTGATTTTCTAAAATCGTGTCGGATCGTATTTCAATTTTAATTAATTCGATATCAATATAAAATGACATAAAAACAAAAAATAGTGAATCAAAATACACAAATTAATTTAATTTCAAAGAATTTTGTTGTTGTTGTTATTGTTAATAAATCCATTCTTTATTAATGGTAACTATTTGCAGAAATTTGACAAGTTTTGCAGATTTAAAATATAGATTCTTTTGATCGTCTCATTATTGTTTTTGTCGAAGTTTTTTTTTCTCCAATTTTCAATAGGAAATATGTAAAATTAATTAATTCTATAATCCCGAACAGAAAAAAGGACTAAATCTGGCATTTGGCCACAACATTCTTCTATAGTTGTATTAAATCTTTGCCAAATTTCAGGACGATATCTCAAGAATTATAGTCTAGTACCAAATATCCAAACTTTTTATATAAGTACGATTAGTATGAAATAAGCATGTAAAAATAATTAGAATTTTAATTATTGCCTATAATTTTGAAACCTTGAAGGTACTGAATATAATATTATGGCTACTACGAGAGTGTTAAGTTTAAATTTGATCGAGAAAATATGTCCGGCTGGGGTAATATAAATTTGTATTTTTGGATATAATTTTGGAACCTTGAACGATACTAAATATAATACTTTGGTACTAAATCGGTACTAAATCTGTACTAACTTTAAAGTTTTGTCCGGTTTAAGTGATAGACACGGTGTCCTATAGGACCTAATAATTGTTTGTATAATAACATGCGTGTACTCATTTCAATGACAATTCCTCATTTCAATGACATTTTGCATGCAAACACTTTATTATTTAGAAAAAAATAATTGGATACGATGATTGTTTGATTAGAAATATTTCTATGTAATATCACGTTCATCCAAATGTAGCATAACAAATCAATATGAATTGACAAATTTCACGCAAAATAAATTATCGTTTTATCGAGAATCGTTGCATTTGCTGTGAAACATTCTGAAAACAATCGCCATATTCGCTATATTACGTCAAAATTCGTTAGACTACCAAATTTTTGTGATAAATCGTTACATATCGAATTTTTTTTTTTTTTTTTTTTGCGAAAAAGGGGAAACCATACATTATATGTTCTCTCGTATTGTAAAAAGGGTGCATTTGTAAGAGGGTGTAATACGAATATAAAAAGGAAAAAGAATAGGGTTATAATATACGGTTATAAGAGGGAAAATGCTATAGTTATGTTATAAGTATTATCCGATATATAAGGGTTAGTATATTATGTAACTTTTCTATATATTAGTACATACTACATTGTACATAATATATAGGAACTCTTTTGTTGATTAATTTCGGTGAACATGTATGGAATTTTTGATGTATTATTTTTTCCAATTTTTGTACAGAAAAAAAAAAGATTTTTTTTTTTTTTCGAGTACTCTTGCTAATCTCTTCAGTAAGCCCATAAAATATTTTCAAACTCGTTTTTAAACATCTTTTCAAATCGATTTTATATCTATATGTATACATGTTACTGATTTTTTCTTTTTTTTTTTTGGTTACACAAGGACTACATAACATATGTACAATAATTTTTGTCCTTTCTTAATCGTTCGTCCGTGTGTATATAAAAACATTTTTTATTAGTTTAAAATTTGTTTGACCCGTGCCCATTTCAGATGCAGCTTGCATTTTTTCTCGATTTTTATTTTATTCGTAATTCTTACCTTACTTACTATAAAAAAATGTATAAAGAGAAATAGCAATATCTACATATAGGTAAATTTTATATGCGCAAGTTATTATGATTAGGGTCCAGCTTGCAGTCAGTTCAAATATTCTTAACTATTCGGATGAATGTAGCATTTGCATTTCATCAACCCCTCTATTGTTATGTAAAATGTTACTGGAAATATAATTTTTTGTGTAATTTTTTTTGGTTATTAAAAAATTCGCCATCGTAAATGTGTTTGAAAGCAAATTTAAGAGCGACACAAAAAAAAAATGGATGAGATTACAAAAGAAATGCTGATTACAATGAAAAAATATTTACTGGACACTAAATGTTGAAAATTATTAAAAGTTTTTTTTGAATGTTTTTATACCCGTATATAGCTTTTGAAGGTATTATATGGTATGTTATAGGTACATTCGTACAATTAAAAATTGGAAGAGTCAAATTAAGAATTTCCTCTGTAGATCTACAAAAAACATCTATGAATGCTATGTAGATGAGAAAATGTAAACGATTTCAATTATAAAGAAAAACAACAATTCTATGACAATGAAAATGTGAAAATACTTTTGTAAATATTAGGGATTCAACCGATTTGAACAATACAAAAGTATGACATTTTTGAAATTTTCTTTTTTGGAAAATCTCGCATGTGTACTACCCTGCTAATCAAAAAAGGTCTAACTAAATTTTTTATTGTGCTCATTTCAAAAAACAGAACCTCCACTGTGTTGTGTTAAAGTTGCTAATAAAAAAAGCCTATCTACAAAATATATTTTCATACTACATAACAAAAATTACAAAAATATTATTAATTCAGTCTAAGGTAAAATTTACCTAAGTCGAGAGGTAAAATTTACCTAAAAATAACTATTAAATTTAAAAGTATTTTTCTAAAAATTACCTTAAAAGTGGGCCTCGTCAAAAAATAACACGCAAAATCTATTTAAGCAGTTAAATGTAATAAATTTATTAACCCTTTGAGACCTGAACTTTTGTCGACTTATATTTGGCAAATTTTTTTTGATCTGGATGCTAGATACTGGGTTATCATATGGTTCTTGATTTTATGTGACGATATATTTTGGCTTTACTGTAAGACATTTTCCTATTACTTCTAAGAAAATAAAATTGCGCCTTCAACATATGCAATATAAACAAAACATTTAGTAAAAAAAACGAAGGTTTTTGGGAAAAATCTAGTAGCCATTCAAACTTAACTATTTCAAATATACTAATTTCGTCTGATATTGCGCCATAAAATCTAAATTAAAATGGCATTTGTTATATTTAACGGAAAAATAGAAAAATTATAATTGTGGTGAAAAATTTAAATAAATGCGTAAAATGCATACAGAAAGTCAATGGCCGCCAGGTCTCAAATGGTTAATGTCTTATTAATAGACTGATTCACAACTCCATTGAAACGATTGCTTTCTAAATATTAGGTGATTTATTTACTTTTTTTTCGTGATTCTACTCCTTTGAATATTAAAAACTTTAGTATCATAAATGAAGAAATAATATCATTAACTTTCTTATCCATTTTAACAAATCATACTTTTTTATATAAGTACACTACATAATTATTTTATAAGACATTATTACATTAATCCAAATTTCAACTGCCTTTATTACAGAGAATAGTTTAAAATTAATATCGAATTAATTATAAATTTTTATATATATAAAAAAAAACAATCAAATAAAATATTCAGAATACCGTAAGATAACCCAGAAGGTAAAAAAACAGAATACGGTTGCATGAGCGCTGAGCACGCGTCACCAAAATACTAAGGTCTTTTTATAGCATCATCAAACCATTAAAAAACAGGAGATAAATTTAAATATCTTTCTTTACCTAGTCGCGTGTCTTTTCATCATCGGGGAACATATTACAAAAATACAGAATACAAAAAAAAAAAAAAACAAGTACGAATCGGCCCCACTAACAATATAAACGTAAAAAACTCAAAAAAGCGTTGTCGTGCGCGCAGCATTTAAACAAACATTTTTATAGATAGTTTTGTTGTATCTTTTAGTGGGGTTGATAATGTTCAAAAATAATGTTCTCTCTTTAGAATAATAAAAGAAAAGATGCACACCCTACTTAAGGTTTGCTTATGCTACTACATAGTATACATTTTTATATTATAGCTCAAATAGTACAGTAGTTTTTTTTTATATTTATTTTTTTATTTTTTTTTTTTTTACGTAAAAAAAGACAAATCTATTTTGGGATTAGGCTTGAGCTTCTTTTAATGACAAATGAACTATTTTAACTTAATGTCATTGACAGTTTATGCACCTAATTTGTTTTGTTTTTTAGGTCTAAGCGATGGTAAATTGAGAATTTAAATAGGTTTTTATGTGCTCTAGACGTGAAGAAATTTTATCTTTTGAGCGAAAGTATGTACGTTGTACATTACCATTATCTATATCATGAAAAACAAAAAACATATTGTTTCTTTGGTATTAATGAGTATTTTATCTTTACAAAAAAAAAATAAATAAATAAATAAAATATGTAACAGACAATATTTGAGTGAATAAAAATTGTTCATTCCATTTCACCTGTAGTCAAAATATATGTAGATTGTAATTCTATCTATATTCAGATCCAGCAATAAGGAAGGGTGATGAATTTGTACTTCACCTTAACTGAAATTTAAAATTTCTTAATGTTTATCTAGAAAATATAAATATGATAAAAAATAAGCATAAGTAATAAACTAATTTTGAAAGTCACATTAAAAAAAAAGATTTTTAAATACTTACAAAAAACTGAATCATTTTAGTTTTGATAAAATTTGATTTTTTTTTTTACTTTTGAATATTTTATAATTTTTCTTCAACTCTCGGCTTACTTAAAAATTAATTTTGTTTAATCATCAGGATGTGAAACAAATTTTATTTATAATGGAAAAAATAAGACTTTTATTAAAAATTAGTTCCTGGATATATTTCTATATTTTGGAAATTCAAAAATCGAGGGAAAAAACTCGAAAAAAAGGGATTTTTTTAAATAATAATTTTCAATAAATTAGTTACTTAATTTATTTTTATACAAAGAAGTGTAAACAATCACTGGGTTAAAACCCACGTTAAAAAATCGGTTAATTTCTTGTTGTAATTTATTATTATTATTATAAATAGAGCCGAATATGTATTTTAATAATGTAGTTTGTACAAGATTAAAAAAAAAATCTATTTTACATATAAGCGATGTTAAACTTAAAAATAATAATAAAAAAAAACCAAAAGCTAAAATGATTTGTAGTTTTGAAATTGTAATTCCTAGAATTCCTGTTTTATTAAAATTTATAGTCAAATTCGACATATAAATTCCAATACCTTATAAAAATGCGAACTAACCGTTTTCTTATTTTCAAAAATTGGCAATGTCGTCTAACTCTACTTGGTGCCTGACCTGACTACTTCCAAAATTTAATGCAAAGCTATATTATAAATAAGAAATAGAACTTACGACACTAGGAATATATCAAATCGATCCTGTCTTTGATACTAATGCAAAAATATCTGACGGGAGATGCTTTGATTTTGCCAGAAATTTCTAATTTGTGATATGAAAACACATAGGGATGATAGTTATAAGTATATAATCCATATGTGCCTGCTATCTACTTATGTACAATTGTATGTAGGCAGCGTTTCAATAGGTACCTAAACACTTTCTTTACCGACCAGCTCTTATATGTTTTGCTCAGTTAGACCAGTGACTCATATGTGGGACGCTGGTATAGGTGTATTCAATATATTTTTTCTCGGTGAAGTCTATTGCTACATTGGAACATGACCATCCATAAAAAATAGATGTTGATAAAAAATAGATGTTCCATGTATGAGACAGTCGATCCATTCATAGACCCGTGTTTTACATATGAGTGATTGTGGGAATCACATTAAAGTAATATTTTTGGTTAAAATAAATCTATTTTATCTCATATTGGAATCAGTTTTGTGTGTAAAAGTACAAAAATATATTTTTGGTCTGTAAGGGACGGGGTGCCCTTTTACGTATCGTTAGCGAACGTGTTAAAAAGCCACTTAGATTCACAAACAAATATTTTATTACGCCTTTTTTGCTTATAGTGAAATATATGTAGGTACCTACATATGTTAAATTACCATACAAAGTAAAAAAAAAAATCTGACTATGTAGGTACATTGTACAAATATTGAATTTTCAAAATGATTTTATTATTTAAAATTTTATACATTTTTTTTTTCTACAAAATCAAACCTAAAAACAACTGTGAATGAAAACAGCAGCTGTCACGTAACCTTTGGCCGACATACAACACACCAGAAGATTTTTTTTCTCTTTTTACATATATTTTACCCGAAAAATCCAAAAACTAACCCTCGCTTAGAACAACACAACAATACACAATATAATATACATAGGTATGATGTAAACGTGTAGAACTATATAGATATTATGGAGGAAATTGAAAGAGAAAAACCAGTGGATAACAAAATCCGTAGTTGGTTTGGACATTGCGCGGGCAATGGCGACTTGGAAACCAACCCCTATCAAATATCAATAGATATTAAATGTATTTATTAATCCGACGGGAGCTGTTTATAGGTATAAGGAAATGCACCCTTGTCCATTTTCAATACATATAAGTATACTTACATACATATATGGACGAATATAATATAGAAATACGTAAAAGTTGATTATATTTATGTATGTATGTACAATTGTACATATATATATATACTATGAGATTAGGCTAGTCTACATAGCTAACAATTTAAAATAAAAAATAATAAGTAAAACATTCCCACAATTACCTTTCTAATGTTCTATATGTCTACATCATTAAATTTGAATTACTTCAATGTAATAACCTTTATTTATATATGAACAATATCCCAACTCTTTTTAAAAAGTTTCTGTTCTCTATAATTTGCTTTGAAAATAAGTTTTTGTTGATCTAAACAAACGACAAAAGTTTTTATATCCCCCGATCGAAATTGCGTGTGTCGCCATTATAAGTGAGGGGGTTGCTTCCTATTGTATTGACGTTTTTCTTTTTCATCCAATAGAAGTTTTTTTTTTTTTTCTTCTCTTCTTTTTCTTATGTGTTCGGAACAGCAAACATCTTTAAAAAATCAAATCTCTAACTACCCCAATTTAGTATTTTTAACTCTACCTTTCTGGTTCATTCAATTTCGGCAGGCGCCGTACAAAAGGGATAATAATACACACGAAGAAATCCTTTAATTTGATGTTTGATGCTAAATTTTTTTATTTTTTTTATTTTTTTTTTTTTGAGAAATCGGCAAAATAAAGCGAAAGTGACTACCTTTTCAAATATAGGTTTCTTGTGAAAGGTTATATTTATACTGCGAGAGAAGCAAAAAAGGAAAAAAAAAAAATAAAGGAAAAATGATTTATTCGTATGAAATTAAAAATATTTAGACCGCCTGTTTCCGTTGTTTTCTAAATGGGGTTTGATAGCGCAAGTTAAGAGATTTTATAGTAATTTTTCAATTATTCTATGGGATGATTGTGTGTTTCTTAGAATTCTATGTGTAATCTTATGTTATGTTATGTTTCCAATACTTTTTCTTTCCTTTAGATGTCTTGCCGATAAATAAGTTTAGCCCATATTTTTGAAAAATTGTTTTAGATTACCTTCATGGAAGTACAACTATGTACCTAATAATTATGTATATAATATGTAGATATGCATTGTATATGTAATGTATGTAAGTAGGTGGTAAACAAATTTTTAATTGCTAAAAATATCTCAACAAGATTTAGATTTAGGATCCCAAATAAACTGCGAAAAAGTAAAAAGAAATTTGGTCCTGGGAAACAAATGTTTCTTGATGAGGTTAAATAAACACCTTGCCTCGAGAATATTCTAACTCTCACGTCGAACCTAACACTATAAAAGAGAAACACTTCTTGTGCTACTAATATATATGGAGCAGAGATATGGATGCTTAGTAAAAAGAACAAGTGTAAAAGCTGCATGTATTTGAACGTAAAGTTCTAAGAAAAATCTTCGGGCCCATCTGTCAGAAGGGAATATGTAGAAGGGGATATAACTATGAATTATGTACAATGTACAAATGTTGTTAAAAAAAATAAAACTAGTCGCCTGAGATGGGCAGGACATGTAATAAGAATGTGGAGAGGAACGGGTCATCATTAGGTCCCCCAAAATTAAAATAAGTTTTTTGTTTGTAATTATTGAAATAATTTTTTGTTTTCGTTCTTTTTTCAGGTAGTCCAATTTTTGTAATTAAAACTAGTTTTTTAAGAATCATAATTTAAAAAACACATAATGTAACTTTTTGCTTGGGGGAGGGGACCTTAGTTACTCTGTACTTTATGTTTTAATAATAACTAGGCTTCTATTTTAAAGATTAGGGTCGGCCGTTCACTGCACACGTTTCCGTACTAATTGCGTTCGTCTGAAATATGACGAAACAGTTCGTCGCAATTCGCATTTGTTGGTATCCATCCACTGAATTCGATTTCGTCCAAATTACATTAGTTAATTTTACAATATTCACCTTCACAACTAAGATTGAGTAGGCATTATTTTTATAAAATTAAAAAAAAACGTGTACTTACCTAAATGTAACTTTTCAACATGACAATACGAACAATCTATGTATATTAGATTGAAACCTATGCGAGAAAACAAAATTCCATTTGCATACGCGGAAAATATTTAATTTCTCGAAACCGAGTTAATTCGGTTGAAAATGTTATTACCATATGCAGGTGAAATTATTTATTTAAAAAAAATGTGTTATTTTAATAATTACTTATTTTCTTTGATATTCTTCTAAGTTAACTTCTAGTTAGCATTTATCAGGTATCTAATGTAATAGTTACAAAGAATTTTATTTTCAATTTATCATCCATACAGAATCATTGTTGTTGTTAAATTAAGTGCTCTTAAAATGAACAATAAAACAACCTATAAATAAATTAACAGTAAAAACTCAATTAATGATTATTAAATAAAATAAATATAACCATTAAATAATTTTTATATTGCAATTAGTCGATAAAAATGTTTTATATCCATCGAAGAAAACAACTGAAGTTAATAATAATAAAATGGAGCTCCTGTTGTGATTACAACCCATTTATTTTGAAATAATGATACTATATAAATACAAAATGACACCATTTCATATTTTCTGGTAGATAAATTTCAAATAAAAAAAAAAAAACCTTTGCCTTTCGTTAAAACGTTCAATATAATCGCAATAAATAAAGGATTTGTGTTCACGCACTTCACCATCACAGAGGAGAGAGGAAAAAAAACGGGGTAAATGGTATCGATGATTGAGACATACCACACAAATAAATTGTCTCTATTACTTTACCCTTTTTTTCACCATTTATAAATACAAAATATCTACCTGACAAGTATATATATATATATATGTCGATTCAAGAGGATAACGCATTATATTATGAAGGGTTTTTCTATAAGGGCTAAAAACACTTAAATAAAATAATGTTATTTATAAAAATATTGATAGAAGATAGGAGAATTGATGTATTCTTTTTTTTTTAGTTCTGTCTGTAATGTACCTACTAAAAATTAATGATTTAAAAGTATTTTTAGGTTATTTTTGTTAATCCTTCCTATTCTTCGTAGATCTTTTTAATGATATTATGATTATGATTTACGTACCTATACAATATACATACATGTATAGATATTTAAAATTTTCTAGGTATATCTGGGGTATCTTAAAATAATAAATAATCTCTTTTTTAGTCTATAGTTTTTTGGTCCTTTATATTTTTATAAATTTAAATAGAGGATTGCCCCTAACACAAGTTTGTCATCTAACGAATTTCTCTTATTTTAACAACAAATCAACTACTCAAATATTTTATACAACTGCAAAAAATTAGCGAAGAACTAAAAATCACTCTAATTTATCGATTATTTTAATCATTTATTTATTATTATACTGTCTCCAAGAATGATAGTAACCGAAAACGGCACTGAAGATGTCGATTACTACTACTACTACGATTTTTTTAACAAACATTTAATTTACTATACAGTAATGGAGAAATAATGGCAAAATATAATTAAAACTCGTCCAAAGAGGACATGTGGAAAAGTATTTGGAGAGGTTGAAATGTCTAAGAAAAATAGTATGGTTTACGTTCCAAATTCAAGAAAGACAGACCGCCGGTTCACCAACGATACTGACAATAGTAGAGGAGTAAACCGTAAATAATTGTACATTTTTGTTAGCAAAGACTGTAGGAAAGATTTTCGTAAAAAAAAAAATTATATCAAACAGAAAGAATCTTTTTCAAATAATGAACCAAAAGATAGTATTTCGCATTTTTAAAAAGGGACCCACAATTTTAATGAAGTAGATTAAGGTCAATTTTTAGGTTTTATTTACTTTTGGACAAATTTTAACTCTAGTGAAACTCTTTCCAATCGAAATTAGGAGTTTCTGGGACTGAAGATCGATATCATTGATATCTTGGAGTACAATATCTCTTTCCACATTTACAAAATACAAATTAAAGTACCCAGGAATTTTATTTTTGAATGGACCTCACCCATCAACACAAACCAAAAAGTCAGCCAATTATGTGCTGCATTAAAAATGATAAAACTGGACAACAAAATTTATAATCAAATAAAATGGGTACTGATTACAACAGAGTTGCCATAACTATTGTCTCATTAGGTTTTTGTCTCACAATTAGGTTTTTTAATAATTATTTTAAGACTATATTACGCAGGCTAACACTTTTGGCCAACAAACCGATTTTATAGGCAAACGGCATGTAAAGCAAAGAGAAAATTGCCAACACTTTTTTTGTAAAAACCGGTTTGATGACCAAAAGTGTTGGCTGTGTAATACGGAACGGAACATTAAATAAAATAAATTATACTAGAATTTCAACTAACAATAATCTTGATTAGTATTTTTATGATCACATAAGCTTAATATACTTAGAGCAAAATTGTCTTATGGCTGTCGATTATTGTATGCTTTACCCTAGGCACAACCAGTAACTAAGGTACGCTCAAAATCTTTCTAAAAAATACAATACAATTGAGAACGTCAACATTCAATTATTTTCGTAGAAACTTCTTGAAAAAAATGAAACAACAAATTTATCCAATACAAAGAAAATTATAACCACAATAATATGGGAAATTGATATGTAACTTAAGTATCAAATTACATAGAATGCATTTGTTCGTTTGCAAACAAAGGCAATGATTAAATTAATGATTGTTCGTTATTATTTGGCAAAAATATGTTTGTACGAGTGCGTGCATAAGGTTTATGTGTACCTATTTTAAAACTAACTATACCTAAACAGTAAATTAGTTATTAGGTTCTAAATATCTAAATACATAGTTGGTTATTATAACTAAGAAGATGAGAAAAGATGCATTCTAAACATTTTTAATATTTGTTTACAACAGCAATTAAAAATTTTTAAATTTAATTTTTAATTAAATAATAAAAAGTTATTAATAATTTAGATTTTTAGAATGTAGTTTTTTCAATATAATATTATTGAAATTTAGATAACGCTTTGTGTACCATTTTTCGACTATATTTTCGCATAATTTTCTAACTTTAAAATATGTACATAAGGTCGATTCTTCTTGACTTGAAGAAACATAGATATTGATAATACTTATGATTCTAGATACTGATACGTCTTCTGCAGGTTCTGCATAAATTCTTATGTAGTGAATTCTTGTACATAAGATTTAGCACTCAAAAAAGTACTACTGCTCTTCAAGAAAAAAGAAACTGTCTTTGAACAACTAGGAAACAAACTACATACAAGAGCAGACAAGATAAATTGATTGGATATTCTCTTTGTTAGAAAAATATTTTTTGACTTCTGGTATTTTAGATTAGGTATGTACAGTACATACATCATTAAATCCACAAACTATTGTACAATAAAATTAATGATTCTCATGGTTCTTGTTTTTGAGTTATTTTATCTTTACAAAAATATTTTTGACAATATTTTTAAATAGGTAGGAGAGGCATAGGTATATTTAACCAGCATGCATCTCTATGCTTATAGTTAATATATTTAATTGAAAAACCAAAAAAAACTCCAATTAATTTGCCAACCTAAAAACATACACCTTTTGATCTTCTACACTATACACAGTAAACTTATAATAGATGTAACAATGGCACCTGCTGCCACATGTCCTTTTAGTTTGTATATATAGGAAAAAATACCATTAACTATGGCTAACCAAAAATATCATAAAAAAAACACGGCACGAGTAAAGTTAGTTGTAGATACAATTCAATATAATAAACTAAAAATTCTGACCATTTCTAAATTTTAACCAAAATATTCGGTTGATTATTACCGAAAACCTTATATTTCTTGGAACTATAATCAATAATAATCGGCCAATAACTACCAGCCATATGGATAGATTGTAAGGGATGAAAACACAACCAAATAAGTATATATA
>JANSTT010018762.1:0-13015 GCA_026745375.1 Platyura marginata | reverse complement strand
ATATATTTTCCTGCTCCATTAAATTTCATTACATTAAACATTTAATAAATATATATTTGAATCATTTTATATTATCATTAAGTACCCTTAAGTAGACCATAAAAACTCCCCCTTGAACACAATTCTTATATGGCAAACAAATAAAATCATCATCCAATATACCATCTATATATATGGTACGATAGGTTGTTAACAAAACAACTAACATATGTACATACCTACCTCTATAACCTTCTTACTTTAATCTATTTATTGAGTTCTTTGAATTTTACTTTCATTCAACTTAAAAAGAAAAATAAAGTCCAGTTTTGTTCGCAATCTATTATAGGTTATAGGGAGATCTTTCCAAAATGACATTTTACTAAATATTTTTTTTTTTATTGGAATTTTTTCTAACGTTAGCTATACTTACAATGTCACGCACTGATTGACCCAAGTATAGGAAACATTTTTTTTTCTTCAATCACAAATCTATAGGTACACAATACCTTTTTCAATATATTTTATACATCATCTGTTAGATCCTTATGTAATGTATCTGGCAAGTTTCTAACATTAATTTTAAATACCTATAAAGTAGGAGAAATAAATCTGCAAAGATATTATTGAAGTGAAAAATTTTTCGAAATAAATTCAATAACATTTATAAAATTGGAATAAAAAACACCACCATTAAGCAAAAAAAAAAAAGAAAAGAAATTCAAGACAAATTGCCCACGTCGTGATAATCCATTAATATGTCTCTGTACTTATTCTTCAAAAAAAAAAGAAGAAGAAGAAACTGTGTAGGAGATAATTACAAAAAAAAAATTCTTTGATTCAATACTAATTTGTCTACCTGGGTAATTTATCAACTAACAAAATCCCTGTGGCGTAGGTGTACGCATAATATATAATATATATGTACATATATACATTTTGAACATATTCCAACATTGTCACCTTCTAAGAAAACAATACCATTAGAAGAAAATAAAATTTTCAGTAAATTTATCAACAATATTGCTATGTATGAGGTAAAAAAAAGACAAAGGAAAAACCATAAATAAAAGCACACACACACAATAAAAAAAAAAAAAAAAAAACGTTAATAGTCCTGAGGCAGGCACTTATCAGTATATACAGCTACCAAGTCACGTCTAAAGTAAGCAGCAATTTATAAAAAACAAAACAAACAGTAAACCATGAAAAACCACACCCTCGAGTTTTTCTTCTTGTCTCTCTGTATGTACTACATATTTATATATATATAATATACAGAATTTTTCCACTGTGATTGATTAAACGCCTGCATATATGTATAAAACATACATACACCTACATACATACATACATATGTCATTTATGTACTCACACATTTATTTTCTGAAATCAAATGAAGTTTTTTTTCCCCAGTAATTTTCAGCTAATGACGAATTAATGATCAGCATAATAATGATTTAGAATTATTATAAATTACATTTTCTTTCTTTTGGGTATGGGGTATGGGGTATCAGGGTGTTATTACAATACATTGGATCAATATAAATACAAACTGTCCGTAGAGGTTGTAGGTGCTGGCTTAGTACGTTTACTTTAACTACCCACATTTAATGGACGCCCATAAAGCAATACCTATGTTCATATATTTTAATGAGATTTTTCATTGTAGAAATCTTTCTCTCTCTCCCTCTTTTTTTTATTTTAATGTTTCAAAGAATTTGCAAAAATATTACAGATTCGGATACCCACGTACAGTCGACGTGAAAATATTTTTTTCTTTTTAACCAAAATCCATTTTTCAAAAATCGGATTTCAAATCCATTTAAATGTGGAGAATATTTTACCCTCCGTCGGGCGCACCTGATTTCTAAGGCACAACCATAATTCTATAAAAAAGAACAAATTAAAATTTTTTTTGTTTTACACTCATGTTCTTCTATTATTCCTATATGGTTAGTTGCTTCCCAATTGGTAAAATACCAGAATTGAAGGTCGATATCTAAGATCCGGTGCGCCCGACGTAGGAGTAAATGTTGAGCATATTTTAGAAAATTATTGTCTATCTGTCATATCTGTCAATTATTTCATTCATTCATTCATAAGAGTCCTTCTAATTATAAAAATGCCCTTTTTCTAAAATCAATTCTTTATGAAAATCGTCTGTGAGTTACCATTTACCCATAATTTTTCCTTTATCAATACATACCTAGGTATAATTTTTTTGCTCCTGGGGCTTTCAATTATTTCAACGAGTGGACCTCATCTCCTCCTACTATACCTAATATTCAGACTTTTTTCATTAAATGTACAGAGAATAATCTATTTCATTGAATTCAATTGAATTTGAAAAGATGAAAATTGTCTGACAAAATTTTCCTTCGGTTCTTTTTTTTTCGTTTTTTTTTTCTTTCTTTCAATATAATAAAAATAACAAAATCTCCCCGTACAATACGAAAATCCCTTTTTAATCGCTTAAAATTATTGTACCTACCAGTTTGGAGAAATTTTCATTTTGCCAATGAGGTGGTTGGTATTTATATTTGTACCTAAAAAACATTCTGTTCAATTGCAATCATCAAACGCTCTCTCTTACCGTATACAGCGTATTAAACAGAATTAAGTGGAAATCCAACTTTTCCATGCCTACGAATATCTGAAACCTTTTTATTGCCAAATTAATTTTAATTTCGCTTTGTTAAACCAACAAAAGTTTTATTTAAATATACGATTATGATGCCTTTGGCCTATCTGTTTTGACAACAACAACAACAACAACAACAACAACAGCAACAACAAAATATCTGCTGAAAAGGGTTTTTCGGCACATAGAAATAAAACGATCCCAAAAACGTAGAGATTTTGATTTTGAGGCAAAAATATATCCGGAAAAAGGTATTCTCTCACTCTCTCTATTACTCTGTATAACGACGGGCGGGTGTTAAAAGCAATTCTATTATTATCAAATGAAGTTGTTCCATAAAGTAAATTTGTCATTTGTGTAACGTAAATCAGAAGGAATGAAAATTCACCTTAAATTATATAATGAAAATGTTCGCTCAATTATTTCAAACCGCTAAAATTTTGATATATTTTATTTTTCATTAAAACCAGAACCCAATTTTTTAATTTTCTTTAATTATTCAATTTTTGAAGCTTAAGATTCCAGATTTTATTTTCCCAGCCGCTCAAGTAAAATATGTATTTAAATACCGGTATAAGTACAAGTATAAGTGCTTTTTCTGAAACATTAAAGTAATTATTGAACGAAGGCTAGGTGAATTCCATTGCGATTAATGAATTGTGTTGTTCCATTAAATAATAAATAAATCTTTTAATATTTAAAATAATTTCATTAACATATCTTAGCTTAAATAAATTACTCCTATTAAATTAAAAACTTCATCCACATAAGTACATTTTAATAAGTAATGTTAATTGCTAAAGACTTTATTAGGTATAATTACGATATTTCTAATTAATGATAATTCAGCATATATAATTTGTATTCGTTCAATTCAGCCATAAGCAAATCTTCGTAAATAGAAATAATCAAGCTACTACTGTATTCTGTAACAATGTACACGACTATTTCACCATACAATTTTACTACAAATCACATTAACATCATTTAAGCTACCACCATTTTATCTATATAAATGGTAGTGTCATGCCAAAAGCATAAATTCTATAACAATGTACATCGATTGGTACAATTTTACTTACAAATCACATCAACATCATTTAAAGCGTAATTTTTCACTCTGTCCGATTTTATTATTTGTGATTGATGCCTGCAAAAGGCATTGCTATAAATTATGACAAATGATAAAAATGTTAAATCGGTTGTAAAAAAAAATAGAATATTGACAGTGAGAACAATTTTTGTTTTTTTTTTCCATTCAGAACTGACAAATTATTCAAAATAATTTGTGTCTGAAATATTGTTGAAGTAAAAAAAAAAAAGAAAAAAAAAAAAGAATATTTGTCTAATGCAATTTCTTTTCAAAATGTCGGTATTGACGTGTATTTTTCAAGAAAAGAAAAAAAAATCTCAATAAACTTTTGTCTAAAATTATGATACTCAAACTGAATCATAAATAAATTTATGCAAATGAAGTAGACGAGAAATGTTATTATCTTTCTCACAGACTTTATATACACTCTGTTTTGTATAAGTAGAGGTATATACATAATATTATGGAAAAATGTTTTTCCGAGAAAAATCAAATAGAAAATTGAAAATTAAAAAAACAAATAGCGAGCAGGTATTTTTTTTTTTTTTTTTTGCGCGCTTGAGTAAGTCATCCTAATAATGTTATATAAAAGGGGTGGTTTTCTTTTATACCATGATGCCAGGTTCTTCATCAAGTACAATGTACCCGTACTGGATATATAGAGATATATCCATCCATCCTTCATAATCACAATATGTATACGCCATAGAATTTATACATGTAGATAGAACCGTCTTAGTTTACCTACTCATCTACACGGTTGAGGTTTTACGTGCTCTGTAAACAGATTATGTTCTATACTTACTTAGTAGTCACAAAGTGTCTTAACTAAAATTGTATAAATAGACGGAGGATGACTTGACAACTCATACCTATCATGTAAATTATATATATATATATAGAAAATATATATGCATATATATATAGAAAATAGAAAATTAAATGCATGATTTAGATGTTTTACATTTACATGAAAAGTTATGTAAAGCAAATTTGTAATTATCATTCAAAGTGTAAATAGGTGTAATGATTAATGTAAGTTTGTCTCAGTTTTGGCGTAACAAACATTTAAATTTAAATTAATTGCAGATCGAAAATTATAAAATCATATGTTGAATGAATGAATGATTTGCATTATACACTGGAGAAATGAACACTTGTTCATCAACAGACAATAGTCAGAAAATTGAATGAAAAATAAGAAAATATTTATTGAATTTAGTTTTTGGGCCTCATTCGATTCGATGTTTTTAAATTAAAAAAAACAATTAAAAAAGTGTAGAAATAATAAATTTAAAAAAAAAAATCTATGCGAGGAGATAAAGAAAAATCCTTCATTTAAGCCACAGTAAATAAGAGAGAAATTCTATTCAAAAGAAATAAAGTTGTACAACTTTTCCATCATGTTTTTCCTCGCATTGTCATAAAATGTACAAAGTTTTCCTAAAAAGGAAACAACATCAAAAAGCAACATTCTAAGAAGTAAAATCAAATGTAGCGAATATGGCATTGGATAAAGTTTGTTTTCTGTTATTTTTATTTTATTTACTTCAGTAAAAGTTTGTAATTATAAATCAAGAAGAGAAGGAAAGAAAATTTGTCACTTACATACATACATATATGATGTGTTTGTTTGCGTTGTTATAATGGCATAAAAACCTTCATACGCAATTATGGGTACCTCGTACGTCGTACACCTACATATAATTTTATATGATTTTTTTACAAAAAAAAAAAAATGGGGATTATGAGATTCCAATGATTGCAGGTTTTTATTCTCCGTCTTGATGGTATTCTTAGTTTTATTCTCTTAATGTGTATTTCTGTGCACACCGAATATTCACTACACTTTAGTTATGTTGGTCTTTTTTTCACGTGATAAATCCATCCAAACTTCCCAAATCGACACAGGACAGGGGCGGTAACAACAAAATTTAGGGAACGGTGGTAAATAGCAAAATAAATTTATATTACAAATGACAATTTTACAATAATAAATAACCAAACTGCATGTAATGACCTTCTCGGTTGTTACAAATACATTGTACATGCATAATTATGTTAAATGTACCTAATTCAGACCTATAATTTTTGTATTGTTGTCCCTAATTTGGATTTATAATAAAATACATAGTTCGAACAAAGGAATTTGTAGTAATGATGTATCATTATGCGCTATTATTTTAAGTATGTACCGTAATCTACCCCTATTTAATTTCTAACTTCTAAAAAGTTAGGCACGAATCTTTTCAGTCATTCTTTATAATCCATGATATTAATAAAAAAAAGAAGAGAAATCAAAAGTCACTCAATTTCATACTTTATTGTTAAGTCTTATGCCTATATACCTACTAACTCCAATACATTATTTATAATAAATTTGAACATAGACTTGATGATACGCCAATATATTATTTACATTCTGGTGGCTGGGAAACATTCTATATAGCAAAGAGCCAAAGAGGTTCACAACATATCGTATTTATGAATAATGTTGGTACTGTGTACATATATGTATGTAGTATATCGGGGATGTTATGTGGATCCATTGGAACAAAACCCATGCATATAACATAAGGTATATACATACGTACTTACGTCAACCTTTGTACATTTTATTTATTTTGTAATATTTTACCATAATATATCAACCACATTGAACCACCGTTGTTGTGCACTTGAAAACTTCCGAATAAAGTTTAATATTCTTTGTAATTTTTTTTTTTTTTTCTTTTGATTCATTCCCAAAATGTACCACAATAATAATCCAAACACATATGTACAATGTACAAACATATACATACATATATTGGTTGTATTTAATTTTTTTAGTACTTATGTTCCAATTACAATAAACTAACTTCACACAACGAAGATTTTCACATATTTAACATAATAATAGCTAAAGGGTTACCGAAAGTAGAAAATCCCAACAACAAACACACCAATTTTACATATTGGGAGGCCCATAAGTTGTTTAGTTTAGCTGGGATTTAACAAGCAACATACATTATTATACGAAGACTAGCAATCAGAGTTGGCAAAAGAGGGTTGTTTTGGCATTAAAATCAAGAATAAAAGGCGAAAATTACGCAAATCCTATAAGAGGCACTATAAGTACCAAACATTCTTGATTGTAGAAATTCTTTTTGGGTTTTTTTTTGTTCACATAAGTAAAATATAGCAGATTTGATGGATGGATATTTTTATAGTATATGTAGGTACCAACTTATTTGTTGGTGAGGCACTTATACGAGCAATACAATTTTATATATCTGTTTAATTATAATTATTGCAAGTCCGTAGAAAGGCGTACAAGTAGAAAAAATAGAAGCTAAATAGGAATAAATGAAAAAGGAGAATTAGCAGACAAGAGAGGAAAAGAAGAAGTTAAGAACAACAACAACAAAAAATGGCCATAAGATTAAAAAAAATGCAAAAGAAGTTATATTTGAAAAGTGTGATTTCTTAGAAAAATATGTTAAAGATTCTGCAAATAGATTCTCAAAAAATTTCTTATACTTTATTCTAGCATCATTATTATATATAAATAATAACAATAAGTAACATATTTAATCGCACTTTATCCTCCTATCACTGATAACAAGCCATATTTTATATAAAAACTTGACATGTGAAAATCTCTGGAACAAACATCTTAAATTCTTTCTTTTATAAGAAACCATAGTAAAATCCAATATAATGCTCAAAATATACATTATTTAAGTACTACTCTCTGTCTGGATACATAGATCTATGAAATATGTCTACATATATGTATGTATGTATACTAATACTAATACTAAATATAATAATAAAAGATGAGTTTTCATACGACGACAATACGATATCCCTAAATAACATTGCTGTCAACCCTTATCTATTAATAAATAAATCAAGTGGCATGCCTGGGATACCCTGTACGTGAAAAACATTATAATGAACTTCTAGTTTGTTAGGTGTATTTAGCTATTCAAAAGTCAGATTCAGACTATTTGGTAACTTTTTGACTAATAATTTAAATTTATTGAATTTACATAACCAAAGTCGCATATATGAAATATGAAAATTTGTTTTTCTTGCCTAAAAGTTTTCCTTAAAATAAGTATTTTTCTTCAAAAAATAAAAAAAAAAATAAATAAAAAAAAAACATGTTAAGATGCTATTATTGAGTGGGGAATACATGTCACTGTGTAAATTAAGATTTCTAGCCACATTCTATGGTGTAAAATAGAAAAAGTTTCAGTCTATTTCGACACATACTTTCTGTTTTTATTTATGTTAAATGGAAATATGATATTTTGGTTTTTGGTTTTTTTTTTTTTTTGGGACTACTACAGAATTCTGTATATACCTACATTTGTTTCATAACTTCCTTTATTCAGTTCTTCGTTCCCTCGCTGCTATTATCAAGGGAGAATTGCTTGAATAGACATTTTGATTGAAGGTTTTTGGTTTAAAGTTTAAAGTCTTTAAGTTTCAACATGTTCAATATGGTTGACTCTTTCTTTATATTTGGAATAAGTTCTAACTGGTACTTCAAAGATCTATTTTAGAGACTTTTTTTTAGAATGTTCCTAAATAACAGCAATTTAGCTTTTAATTTTGCTATTTTTTAGGTTTTAAGCATATGGAACCAATCCCCTATTTTTTTTATGTACTCCATGTCTTTTTTTGTACGATTTTTTATGCAAACAGTATAAAAATAGAATTGGATGTATTCAGTTTTTTTTTTTTTTACATTTTCTGGTTGACCTGTTTGACGGTAACAATTACGAATATTGAAAATAAATCGTGTGACCGATAAGATTTAAATAAAAATAATTAACCACCACCACTCTCCCTACCTCCAGTGCTAGGGAAGATTTGAAAGCTAAAGCTGCTTACTTACTTATTATGAAAATCCGTAATATCAAAGATACGGATAAAAACGTTCGGAAAATGGTTCATATATACATATACTTACATAGACATCAGTTGGGGAAAAATGACAGCATGTTATTCCAGAATTCACAAAATGTAATGTTCGTATATTATGTATACATATATATACCTATGTAATGTACATACATATATTATATAACCTTTTTACCTTTTATTTAATAATGTTTGATTCTTCCTGTTTATACATTCGAATATGAATGTTATACATACATACTTCCATTTAATGTTTACAGAAGAAAACGTACCGGGAGTTAGAGTCTTCAATATTTGTTTTATTTTGGATATGTACATATGTACGTACATATATATGTATAATTTTGAAGACAACAAAGTAAAATGGTAAAACCATATACTTTGCCTGATGGCACAAAGTTAACCACAATAAACATATCAAAACTTAAAACAAAACTTCAATCTAAATATTAATTAAATTGAAACAAAAGCTTTGCCCTGGTATTTTGTATATATTTGGAACATGAAAATTGAAAAGTACCAGCATGCGGTTAAAATAATGCGAAAATGTAATTAACACAGTATGTACCAAATATACACAGGTAATTATATACATACATAGGTATATAATATAATAGAGGCTATATATATGTACATAGGTACATGAAAATTTAAAATTCCACAGAGGTACGAAGCTTAATTATTCTTATACATCAAATTACATGCATTCATTAAACACCATCGAATTACCGATATCGGTGCGTTACCAAACAAACAAAATTATTGTTACGGTTTGATGGTACATTTTTAGGTGTAAGGGCTTTTATCGGTAATGTACATTTATATTATTATTTGTATATTTCGGACGTTCTAAATTTATGGTTTTTTTTGTTATTTATAAAGGAATTAGTAGCGATCACTCTCTATAATATCTCCTATAGTAATGCGACAAACTTTAGAGAAAATTATTATTTGTTTTGACTACTAAAGCGTTGCGGTTTTTTGAAAAAACTGGCGTCCCGACGAAAATATATGATATTACGGCGAAAGCATCTAGTATCACTGTAAAAAAATGATCTTGGGCGAAGTTGTCAACTTTCAAAATTAAATATTTTACCGTCAAATTCAACTTTCGATTAATAAGTCACTTGATATTTATTAATGGGAATGAGGCGAGTTTAAGGCAGATACTACATGAGATCCATCGTATATCCGAAACGATTATCAACAATCACAATTCCTTCCATGTAGTTTTCTCTATAAAAGCTTAAAATCACTATAATCGTTTTAATTTTATTTTTCACAATATTATTTATGCTAAATTATGTTATACTAAACATGCTGCGGCTATTACATATACATATACTTGTACATTATATCTATGTATATGGATATACACATACAGACATTATATTAAGTTTGCCAAGCTTTTCGCCAGACAATTTATGTAAAACATTTTCATACTTTCATTTGATTGCTCTTTTTAATTTTCAACAAGATATACATACTTTACATATACATCTATACTTCTACAGCGTATAAAAACATTTCACCATCATCATACACACAAGAATTTATTAATTAAAAAAAATATTGTATTTAAGTAAGATAATTTATTTTAATTACAAAGATTTCATAATTAGTTGAGATTTCAGTTGTGATAATGACTTTTCAGTGAAGCTGAACATAAGGAATTTATTTAATATTGAGAAGAAAATAATTTGATCTCTAGAACTATACTAGATCATGAACACTCAGTTCTGCTATGGCAGATTAGAAATATGATCATAAAAGAGTATAAATGATCGTCGTAATTGGGAATTTTAAAAGTGCATTACAGCAGAAATTGGATTTCGTAAGTGGATTGAATTCTAGCTGCAGACTTGTCTCGTGAGAATATATTAATTTTACACTTAGAATATACTATTATTAAATAGAACAAAGTGTAGTGGGCTAACTTTGAGGAACACCTACTGCCGAAAGTACTCCGATAGTAAGAAAATACTACTACTATTTAGTCTTCTGTATTATCGTTTTACTCCGCAAAGGAAAATATTACCTTTTTGTAATTTTTTTTTTTATTGCTCTTTACTTTTTAACTTTGACACCACGATACTACCCATTGAACAAATTTGAAATGGCAGCACTGCAGCACTGACCTTGATTGAAAATCGAAAATGTAAAAGGTCATTAATTTTGACATCCTCTACCATCCATTTTTTAATCGCCTCCTAGGCGCAAACTATGTAAAATCGATTTAGTGATGATTGATCATCCATTTTAAATGTGTACCAATAATTGAGAAAAAGTGTAAATATTAGGTTCATATTCAGAGTAGCTGTAAAGATGGGAGAAAGGTTCAACCCCTACATTAGAGCCATTATAATTCCTAAACTAAATACAATTTAATGGCACTCATTTTAAAAAGAAATAAATCATTTTTTGCTGATTTTTCTTTAAAAAAAAAAAGAAGTTAATTAACAACACTCCAATTTTTGAATAATGACTTTAAATTATTTATATATTCACTAATGTTAAATGTAATTAGAATAATGAGGTTTTTGTTGTTATTGTTTGTTGTTGTTGTTGTTGTAATAAATTCAATTTCACATAAGAAATGTGACAAATATTCTCCTTCTTCTACTGCAAATATCATCTCTGCGAGACACAATTTTCCATTTCCCATCTTTTTGTTGCTTTCAAATTCGTTCCTCTGACTTCGTCTAAACTTTTTATTTATTTTTTATTTAGGTATGTCTGTTTAGTAAGTATATATACAATTGTAGATATATGTACATATTTGGGTTGTATACAAGTACGCACCATTGTACAGTACAGGTACAGTGTACAGTGTACACCTTGTGATATAAAGTCTTTTATAAAGGGATTTTTATGTCGACCATATTGTTTTCTTTGCTCGTATAATACAACATAGTACATTATATACATTGTACGTACATATTGGTATATTATATATACATCCAGGTTAATAATTAATGTCACATGTCTGTTTTGTTTGTTTTTGTTTTTTTTTTGTTTTATTTTATTTTATTTTATTTGGTGTCATTAAATATGTATTGGGAAAAACAGAATTTTACGAGATTGCCACTTTTAATGTATAGAAAGACAAATGTAAAAGCCCATAAAAAATCATGTCTGGAAAAGGATGTGGGGATTTTTTTAAGGAATTAACTTTTTAACCCTACTCGTATTGACATAAGAACTTTTTCAAAATTTCTGACACATTCGGCAAGTATTTTCGGATTCTTACTGCTGTGTCTGCTGTCTATTTGTAATATTTAGATGTATGTGTGGTATGTGTGTAGCTCTTTAAAAATCGTTTTTGTTTTTCTTTTATTTTATAGTACCAATCCATACATACATATATAATATATGTGAATTAAAAAGAAATGTCTGCACACAAAAAAAGAAAATATACTGACAAACCTAAGCGAATCTAAAAAAAAAAAAAAGTTTTAATGGGGTTTTGATGTAATGATGTTTTGCCGTAATACTCTTATTAACATAATTTATATGTATTTATATTCACAAGGATATTTTTGTGTGCCGTGCCACTCTGCCACATCATTTGCGTAATGCCTTCCTCTCTCTGTACGTCTGATATGATCGATTAAATTTATTTCAAAAAAGGACACATTCTGTGTTCTATGCACATGCCGTGCCGTACATTAAATCGAATCTATCAACTTTTTTTTTTTTTTTAAAGGTTTTTGTTGTTGTTGTTGATATTTATTTTTCAAAACTGTTTAAGTTTGGTTTTTTTATTCTAATTCAATGTGAATTCCATTAATGCTAATTTTGGATTGGTGTTAGTGATAACAAAACAGTAGGTGGTAAGTCAGGAAGTGTTTTTGATGGGTTACTCAACATGAAATTGAATTTTAATGGAACTAATAATACCAACAGATATTGTTGACGTCATTAAAATGTATTGAATTAATGGGTATCAGCGTTTGCCTGTCAATTGCTATTAATTATATTTGAATAATAGGTAATTTCTAATTGTCCCATAGATAAAGTAAAAATATTATGTAGTAATTATGAATGGAATGATTGAGTGAATGAATGGAATAAATTAAAAATCTCTTTTTAAAGGATTTCTTAGATGTTGTAATAAAGTTTAATTTCAATAATCCACATGAGCATGAAAGTGTTATTGTGAACACATGAAAAGTGTTATTGTTTGACGCCCTATGCAAAAGTTTTTGTTTAAATTTTTTAGTGCAGTTAAATTTTGAGCATGCGAATAACATTTTTATTTAGTAAATTTTTGTACAACATGCTTTTTGTCATAATATTAGTGTTACTTCTGTTATATACAGAAAAACGATCCAATGAACCAAAGCCAATCTTTTGTTTAGTGTGACATAAAAATACAAATT
>JANSTT010018761.1:0-13023 GCA_026745375.1 Platyura marginata | reverse complement strand
ACAGACGATATTTTTATTCTGTTGTGAATAATATTTTTCTGATTGTATGCGTGCATAGAAACGTAAATGTTAAGAAAATTAGCAAATGCTAAGCGTTTGCCGACCTCTGGTGTAGACTGTAGAATAGTAGAATACGTAGTCTCATAGACGTCACAAAAAATAAAACCAATTTTGGGTTTTCTTTTTTGTACTCTTTTTTATTACGATTTATAAAGAAATATACTCTTTTGCTGAAATGAAACCCTAGGCATTAACCCATTATCTACGCAAAACAAAAAGTATATCCCCTACGAGAATCAAATGTGTTTTTATGGTAATTGGAACCCAACAAACTCAAATCTTATGTTAGAAATTTTTAAATAAAACTATCTACACGTAAAGGTTTTTTTGGACCTCACTTACCGAAGGGGGTGTAAAACTAAAATATATTTCTGATAGCCAAAAGAACAAACTATATTACAATTACAATTTTTACTGTCAAATCTATGGTTAACATAGGCAAAAAAAAAATCAAAATAAATATACTTGATTGTTCGAAATATCGAACAGTCGGTAGATAATGGGTTAAATACAATAATCTCTAATATTTTTAGCAGGCATGATTAATTTAAATTTATCTTGTCGAATCTGTTGCTCATTACTTTCTTTATTCTTCTAATCAGAATAATAATGATAGACTTTCATTATTTTAAATGAACAATATTTTTCAGTATTATTGAGCAATGTCAGATATTTAACCACTTAGATTTGGTTACTTTTTTCCCAATTTAATTTCATTAAGATTTTAGTATGCTAATACTTTGATCAACGTAAAAGAACATATTGCCAAAGATCAACGTGTGCCTAATATATTTGTACTTTAAAATCTTTTATTACATTTCTAATGATCTAAAACTAAAGTTGCAATTTATAGTTCCATTTCCTATTATTTCTAGATGATATTCAGATACTATGTATGCACGACAACACATTGTTTGTAATGTTAAATTTATACTATTTCCCATTTCCATATATGTATTTACTTTTTATACCCGTATGATGTTAATCAAAGGTATTATAACTTTGGTACGGAGTCTGTAACGTCCCTTAATACTCATCGTAGAAAAAAAATTTCAACACCATTGTCTTTCTCGTGAAATTCTAAGACGAAATATACATGTCTGTCCGTGATCCAGATTCCGGCCAAACGTCTGAAGCTAGAAAGCTGAAATTTTGACAGTTTATTATGTAGTCCTAAGGTAAGATCTCTATTGTTTTTGGAGCAAATCGGAAAAAAATAGGGAGGGTGTGGTACAGTGTACACCTAATTTTGATATAAACTATTTATTTACTCGAAAGGTAGTAGAAATGAAGAGAAAATGAATATGACAACAATTATAGAGAATACAAAAATAAAGATTTCATTCATTGACCAAAAAGTTGTACGACCTAACGTTATGGCGCTATAATCAATTTTATTGAATTTCTAGGGATTTTAATCATTTCCTCGAAAAGTATTTAGATTACGGAAAAAATAAATATGACAAAAATGATAGCGAATAAAAAAATGAAGATTTCATTTATAGACTAAAAAGTTCCACGAAATACCGTTATAACACTGCAATCAACTTTATGCCATTTCTAGGGTTTTTAATCATTTGTATTCAATTTACCAATTATATTTATTGTAGAGATAAAATAGACACGGTCAACGTTGTAAATAATAAACAATTACAGGTATATTATAATCGGCGTAGCCAATTATTCCTTCTTTACTGGTTTAATATTACTTAGGTCTATCGTTTTAGACTTTAGATAACATCTCTTTTTTGCACAACAATTACAGTATGGACTAACTTGAAGGGTTTAATTGTTGAGATGTACTCTCAGTACTCAAACCGTTAACAATAATTTTGTAGGTAGAATAAAACATAAATGTACTCTCTACTTAGGTGACGGGAGAAAATTTGGATTTTTTTAGGTAACTATTAATTAGAAGTATTTCGTTAAACTATGTAATGAAATAGAAACTTATAAGTAATCGATATTCTACTAAAAAAAAATTCGATCACACATAGAAATTCTTGAATATTAAATGATCTTCAACTAAGAAGAAAATGATTTGCATAGACAGACATATAGTAGATCGTACACAAGCACAACGTCTACATATTTCTTAGCCGATTTGTTTAAAAATATTTGTAATAATATACAATGATAATCAGTAAATTATTTCTAATTGTATTTACAAATTTTAAATTATACGTTTTGATTGTATCGTTTCTTTCGGTTTTTTTTTTGCGACGAGGTTAAGGTCACAGGGTGATATAAATACATAAAATATGTAATACTTATATGTATTGTAGTGAGTTTGATATTATAACTAAATGAAATTTTCATTTTTATTTGTTGTTCAATGGTTCGTTTTAATACATGTAAAAATCACTTTTTTATAAACGAAAAAAGTATCTAGGCGTCATTTTACAATTTTTTCTTGTCATATATAAATATTTATATCTTTCAATGATTAATTTATGCACCTAATAGATATGACGCTGAATAAACTTACAATTTATGTATAAATATGTATTGTATGTTATTTAATCGTCAAGACTTATTACTTTTTTTAATTAAAAAAATTACTAATATGAATTACTACACCGCCTAATAATTACTGCACTGGATTGGACTTGATTGAAAATTGATTTTGTTGTTATTATTAAATTATTTCATTCTAATATACAGCATTTGAGGGAAATACTTTTAGGGCGTGTTCCTGCGATCGATTTGAGCAAAAAATTGCACCGGAGAGGGGGTCCAAAATTGACCGTTGGGTAAGTGGAATGTTTTTAATTTTGAGGGATCAAAAACTACGTTTGTGCTTATAACTTCCACAGGAAATCCACATTTTTAGGTTTAATTTAAATATGAATGCCCCCTCTCTTATTTTCGGTTTAATAATTCCACATTCATGAAAAAAATGATAGTAAACTCTAAAAATGGAAAAAAATTTACGAAATTTGAAAGAAAAAGTTCAATTTCTCAAAATTTTTCATAATTATACCTAATTTTTTTCCTTGCTCAATTTGAAAGAGAATATTATTCCGGTTAAAAATTTCCTTAATAATTCGCATGTTTTGTCAATTATTTCCATAAAACACAACGCTTGATTTTTTTTAAAGTAGAAATTATTTAATTTTAGGTATTAACTAAAACTTCAACTGGCCTAACCTAACCATTTAAAGTAAAATTAGACTAATTTGATTATAGGTACAAAGATTTCGTAAAATACCTACCAAAATTAAATAATTTCTACTTTAAAAAAAAAATCAAGCGTTGTGTCAAAACATGCGAAATAATGAAAAAATTAAATTTAGAAAATCATGTATTTCTAACCCTATCCGTATACATCACGCTATTAATTTTATTACTAATGAGCTTGGTAATAGAAAAAGGATTTTTGTCTTCTAGGATATGAATATTAATTTTTATAAAAATTTTATTCTCAAATGCATATCACTAAAGTTAAGAGTACACGATATGGCTATTAGCCATATTATGGCTAAAAATTATGTCACAAAAATGGCCATACCGTGTACTCACCAAATTTGTTGTAGCCATACGTAAGGCTACAGACATTTGGCTACCATATGGCTATTCGATAGCCATACGAAAAATAGCCATAATATGGCTAATAGCCATAATATGGCTAATAGCCATATCGTGTACTCGGGTGTAATCGCGTGTAGCCATACGTGTTGTGACTTTTTGTGACCATATGGCCATATGGCTATTTAGATAAATACGAACATAGCCAAATGTCATGCATATGGCTATTTGCTTTTTGCCATCGACTGCACCGATGCAGTTAGGGAATTGCCACAGTTCGTTGAACTGCTGTGCTACTGCCTTCCAACCAGCTGTTGTTGTCGGAGCCTATTCACATAAAACAAAATAATAAATAATAATAATGTGAATGTGATGCTCTCGCCTTCAAGAACTCGTCCACTTTGTAGATCGCGTCCAGCACTTCCGGAATAATGCGCGAAATAGTTGTTTCTTCGGAATTCGAAAAAGGAACTGGAGCGATCGGAAATTGTCGCCAGTGGCCAGGAAGCGCAGGGTCAATACCAAACGCTGGAATGCTTGGACGCATCACCGTGTCTTTCTTAATGTGCGGTGTCACCAAAGCAAGCAGACAATCGAATTGATCGGATGACATTCGAACGAAATTGTGGTATAATTGCGGCTCTTCTGCACGCAATTCGCGGAACAATTTTGCGCAAAAGCCGTCCATCTCGCGCTTTCCCAACCAATTTTTCCTCCTAACACTGCGCTGCTTTCTCAATATTTCCACTTCTTCGTGATCGCCATCGTCGTCGCTCTCAAGCACATACGCGGCCAAAACGGTAGCAATACTATTATTGTTCATTATTTATTTTAAATGATTTGATTTTGAATAAATAAATGTTATTTTGACATTTAGCCATACGAATAGCCAAATTTCTCATATGGTTTAATAGCCATACCGTGTACTCACCAAATTTGTTGTAGCCATACGTATGGCTATCGGTATGGCTAAAACCGTATGGTTATGCATATGGCTATAGCGAATATTTCGGAAATTGTTACAAAATGGCCATACCGTGTACTAGGGTAGCCATATGTCGATAGCCATACGGCCGTATGGCTAGAATATGGCTATAAAAAAATATAGCCAAATTATGGCTACATAGCCATATCGTGTACTCTTAGCTTAAGAATTCCGCAAACAACTATTTCGCGCATTATTCCGGAAGTGCTGGACGCGATCTACAAAGTGCTTGTAGACGAGTTCTTGAAGGCGAGAACATCACATTTACATTATTATTATTTATTATTTTGTTTTATGTGAATAGGCTCCGACAACAACAGCTGGTTGGGAGGCAGTAGCACAGCAGTTCAACGAACTGTGGCAATTCCCTAAATGCATCGGTGCAGTCGATGGCAAACATGTGATGATTGTCGCCCCGCCAAATGCGGGCAGCGTCTTTTACAATTATAAAGGCACGCACAGCATCATACTGATGGGCATTGCGGATGCGGAGTACAAATTGCTGTACGTCGACGTCGGCCGCAACGGGAGATTCTCAGATGGTGGTGTGTTTAACCGTTGCATGTTTGGCCAAGCTTTGGACACCCAGCAGTTATGCTTGCCAACACCAAAAGCATTACCCGCCAGAGAATTGCCCGTTCCATATGTTCTCGTCGCCGACGATGCTTTCGCTTTGCGGCCGAACCTCTTGAAACCGTACAGCCAACGCAGTCTCACGATAGTGCAGCGCGTATTCAATTACCGTTTGAGCCGTGCACGCCACATAATCGAAAACGTGTTTGGCATCATGTCGGCACGTTTCCGCGTCCTGCGAAAGTCTATCAATTTGGACCCCGAAAAGGCAAAGAAAGTGACGCTCGCGTGTTGCGTGCTTCACAATTATTTGATTACCACAAATAAAGTAAAGTACGCACCGCCGCACTCCTTCGACCAGTACACAAGCAACGGCGAACTGATCCCGGGCGATTGGCGAGATGAACCAGTGATCGAATCACTGCATCCGCTGCAAAGATCATCTGCTAACACATACGACGCGAAAAAAGTACAGAAGGAATTCACGGAATACTTCGTCGAAGAAGGCGAATTGCAATGGCAATACAAAAACATTTGATTTTGTTTTAATAATTAATTAAATAATAAAAAATTCAAATCATTTCGTTTGATTTATTACAAAATTTAATTTAATTTAATTTTTTTGGTGGCTAGTTCGCTGGTTTTGGATCTTCTTCGGTATCGGACTCGATCAGCTGATTGAGAATGGCTGGATCGGTTATGTCGCGGCCGTTTTCGTCTATAAATTGAATGTTCTTCTGTGGCCGCCGTGCCTGAAGTGCATACAGCTGAGAATAGAAGAGAATATATATATAAATTTGCAAACACACCTAATCGAATAATGTGCACTACCTGCGGCGGATGACTCTCGTCCATAACCTCAAGCAAGTATCGCGTATTTTTGTCTTCGTGAATTGCGCCTTCTCATCGGGAAGACGCCGCAATTCGGCTGCGACAAATTGGCCGAAGGCAGTGAATTCGTCATTTATGCTCAGGAAACTCAGCGCCTTGACCGCCATAGTCTTCAACTCTAATGAACTGCAGGATGGCGACGGTGACGGCGTCAGTTGCATCGGCGATTGCGTTTTACGAGAAACCACTTTGCGTTGATGCCCGACGGCGACGTCAGACGTTGACGGCTGTGATAGCAACGTTTCGAGAGAAAAATCCTCCAAAACCGAGTGGTCGGTGGTACCGGATGCCTAAAAATACAAATTAAGAGTTAAGTCCAAAAGAAAACGAAATGAAATGAAATTTTTTTTGTTTACCAGTGCCAAAGTCGAAGTAGATTCCGTAGATTGGCGTACATCGTTAGCTTCCACGAACATCATCTGCTTGAAGAAACGCCAAAAAACGGTGGATGATTTATCCGTACCTTGGCCCGACTTTTTCGCACGGTACTTGGCCAAATTCGTCTTAAACGTGACCCTAAGACTCTGCCACTTGCTCTTGCAATCATCGGGGGCTGCATTGCCCACCAGTTGTCCAACCTCCTTCCACACATCCATCTTCGGCAATTTGTATTCGGGGATGCCGACATCCCACAGCAATCGTCGCTCTTCGACTGCCCCAATAAATTTTCTATCATCGTCGTCGCTCCATTCTCGTTCCACTTTTTTTGTATATCTTTTTCTTTTTTTAATTACGACGGTTGACTCAGTTGGTGATTGCGTTTTGTTTAGCTCCAAATCGTCACTCATTTTAAATAAAAATTAAATCAAGCAAAAAACCACGTATACAATATTCACTGAACTCTGTATTCACTGTATTCTCTGTATTCGGTGCACAACAAAAAGCAATATTATGCCTATTTTTCGTATGGCTATCGCATAGCCATATGGTAGCCAAATGTCTGTAGCCATACGTATGGCTACAACAAATTTGGTGAGTACACGGTATGGCCATTTTTGTGACATAATTTTTAGCCATAATATGGCTAATAGCCATATCGTGTACTCTTAACTTTAGCTTAAAATTGTGTATTTTCTTTAAGGTGGACCCTACGCTGCATTTGGTGGACGTGACGCTTCAAGAGGTTTGGCAACGTTTGAAGTAACAAGTTCTGATAAAGATGGCTACGATGATCTCAGTGATTTAAACACTATGGAAATGGATTCAGTTCGAGAATGGGAAATGCAATTTAAAGGTAATTTAAACTTACTTATTTTTTCTTTCATTAAAAATAGGTGTTGATATTTAGTTATAGTGATATTGAATTATGGAAATTCATCGTAGAAAACTGTTTGTTTAATGTGAATATATGTAACCTTGGCAATAGGTTAGGTTAGGGGGGCTTTAGGGATATTGACCCTACACCACTGAGACCTAAAAGATCTATTGTAGATGCCCCTACTGATATTTAAATGTCTTCTATTAGCGAGGTGTTGTTAATGAATTGTAGCACCCGAGCGGGGCTGTTCTGTCGGATGTCGTTTGGAGTCAGAATGTAGCATGCTAGTTGGCGAAGCCTCTTATGGGCCAAGGTCGGACAATCGCAGAGTATGTGTTCCGCTGTTTCGTCCACTTCGAGACAGAAGCGGCATGAAGGGTCAGGTGTTCTCACGATTTTGTGGAGATGATATCTCAATTGATAGTTTCATTTCTTGCGATGCCTTCGTGTCCTGGCACACAAAGAAGAATTATCAGTTAGGTCAAACAGTCCCATACAAGCTTGGATTGGACTTTACAGGAGTCCAAGGCTTTGAGCGCTGCCTGGCTGTCTGATAATATATAAATTCTTTTGGTCTGGTAGTGTCTATCTATTTCTTGCACGCATGTTTCAATGGCGATGATTTCCAATTGAAACACAGTTGAATTTTTACTAAAGGCTGACCAAGACCTTAAATTTGGCCCGTATACGAATATACCAACACCGTTCTCGGTTTTTGAGCAGTATGTATATCAGATTACCTTATCTCTTTCAAATTTAGGGCCTCCGGCTGCTTATGTTTCCCTATCAGTGGGGGTGACTTTGAAGGGCTTTTTGAAATTGTATTTCGGTATTGTCCAGTCAGATACCTTGCCGAAAACCCGTTCATCTTTTAATTCGTTTAGAATTACCAGATGACCTTTAAGATGGTTCGGTAAAATGGATTTATTTCCGAACTGGAAATACTGTATAATAATAATAATACTGTAATAATATATCGCTTCTCGCTTGACAATAATGTCTAGTGACGTTATATTTAGCAGTACTTCGATTGATGCCGTGGGACTGGAGCAAATTGCTCCTATGATCCTTTGGTTCTTTGATTTTTTGGAGCTTTGATAGTTCCTTTTGGGTTTTGGTGTATGACCACTTTACGATAGAACCGTAGTTGACCATAGGTCTTACGATTGTCATATATAGTCAATGTATCATGGAAGGTTTAAGACCCCAGGTTTTTCCGAATAGTCGTCGGCAGGCCCCGAGAGCTGATCTAGCCCTGTCTAAAGTTTTGCTGGCGTGTTGGTTCCAATTCAGCTTTTGATCCAGAGTTACCCCAAGATATTTTGCCTCTTTGGAGAATTCTATTACCGTCCCATTCATTGTGGGTCTGTTTAGTTGGTTTAATTGTCTTCTCTTAGAGAAAGGCACTAGAATTGTCTTGCTAGGGTTAATAGTGAGTTGCTCATTTGTTCACCATTCCATTATTGAATTAAGGGCGTTATGCATGAGTTCTGATATTGTGCCCTCATACTTTCCTGTTATGGTCACCACTAAGTCGTCTACATAGCTTTGAACGTCGTAACCTTGATTGTTTAAATTTACTAGAAGGTTATCCACCACCAGTGACCATATGAGAGGTGATAAAATCCCCCCTTGTATTGTCGAGATTTTCCTACATTCGAGCATATTTTGTATCCATTTAGTGGTAGATGGATCCACGCTCTTTCTAAGGGATTTCCTTAATATGGATTCATATGAGGTTATCAAAGGCTCTCTTTCTTTGTTGGCGATCGCTTTCTCTATTTTGATGACTATGCAATGTAGAGCTGTATCGGTAGACTTGCCTGGTATATGTCTAAGGGCTTGGGTATATGTCCAACGACATGGCTGGCCTTAAGTAGGTCCCTAAGTAAGTTAACTAAGTGATCAATGCCATGCCGTAGAAGCGCAGGGAAGATTCCATCAATCCCTGGTGATTTGTAGGGTTCGAAAGAGTTTATAGCTCATCTTATTCTACTTCGTGATGGGCACAGTGGGGTAAAAGGAAACGAACGTGCCGATGAACTTGCCAGATTAGGCTCAAACCGTCCCTTCATACACCCCAAGCCATTCTGCGGAAAGTCAATAACCACAGTTAAAACTTATCTCAAAGAATGGCTTATGCAAAAATTGGGAAAACACTGAAGGATGTAGACATTCCAAAAAATTTCTCCCTAACTCCCAAATTGATGAACAAAATTCTCAACTTAAAAAGAAACCAAATTCGCCTAGTAACAGGATTCCTCACTGGCCATTGCAGGCTTAATAAACACCTACATAGACTACGAATCACCACAGACGACACATGTAGACTGTGCCATATTGAAGAAGAGACTGCGGAACACATCCTATGTGAATGTGAAGCACTAGCCCGCAGCAGACTTCAATATCTAGGATCAGCCTTTCCCTCACCGAGGGAAATCACTACAAACCTCCAAAATGGGTTGATTAAATTCCTAAATAGGATCACTATAGGAGGAGTGTAAGACAGAGGTATAGTACAAAAGTTCTACAAAGATCGCGGTGCTCTGGGACTAAATAGACCAACCTCAAATCTCTAAATTCTACTTCGTGCGAAGATCACATTGGAGCGTTGCCACTCAGCCCTATTTGGCTGATAGGTTGGTCATGTAGGGGGAGGGTCATGGTCTTCTGAGGGTTCTTCGACCGAGTAACCTAGGAAGTGTGTTTCCATTAGTAGTTTAATGGCTTTCCTGTGGTTCTTGGTATAATCTTCGTTTGGTTTTTTCATAGAGCCTATGCAGTTTGAGGAGTCCTTTGAGAGTGTTCTCTTGAGTCTGGCGGCTGTGGGCATGCTTTCAATACCTTTACAGAATCCTCTCCATGAGGTTCTCTTGGCCCTTCTCAACTCTTTATTGTAGTTTTGCAGGGAAGTTTTGTACTCTTCACAGTTGCCATTAGTTTTTGCCTTATTAAAGAGTTTTCGTGTTCTTACTCTTATTTTAGCAAGTTGCCCGTTCCATTAGGGGACGTCTCTGTCACCCGTTCTTGTCTTAAGTAAGCAATTGTCTTCGTAAGCCGTGATGACTGACTCAGTGATTCGGACAACGGCGCTATCTAGGTCCCATTGGCCCTTGATTCTACACGTGTTTTGTCCCAGTGCTAAACTGAGTTGACCCTTATATGAAGTCCAGTCAGTTCTTTTGGTGACTCGATATGTTTCTGTACGCGACCTAGTCCTCCTTAAATCGAATCGTATATGTCTGTGATCCGACATGGATGTTTCATTTGAGACGTACCAGTTTACAAACAAGTCATCCATCAGGCAGGTTCCGAATGTTATGTCAAGAACCTGTTGTCTGATTCTATTGAAGAATGCCGCTTCACTGCCACGATTAAAAACTTCCAACCCTTCAGCATTAAGGTAATCAAAAAGATACTCACCTCGATTGTTGATTTTGGAGCTCCCCAGCTTGTGTGATGGTCGTCAGCGTCACATCCGATGATGCTACTTAATCTAATACTTTGGTACTGAATGGGTACTAAATCTATGCCAAGTTTCAACTTGATCGGAAAAATTTGTCCGGCTGGGGTGATTTCAAATTTTTATTTTTGTCCATAACTTCGGAACCTTGAAGGTACTAAATCTAATACTTTAGTACTAAATAGTACTAAATGGGTACTAAATCTATGCCAAGTTTCAACTTGATCCGAAACATTTGTCCGGCTAAGGTGATTTGAAATTTTTATTTTTGTCTATAACTTCGGAGCCTTGAAGGTACTAAATCTAATACTCTAATACTTTGGTACTAAATAGTACTAAATGGGTACTAAATCTATGTCAAGTTTCAACTTGATCGGAAACATTTGTCCGGCTGGGGTGATTGACGCTCCGTCGTTAGTATTTCGTGGGTATTGTTATGACAGAATTGCAATTTTTGAGCTCTCGGTAATTTCCTTGAACAATGGCCCCGATTTTGTCACTTTTGTATAATTGTTTAAGCCCATTTTAGTCCTTTTGATTTCCAGTTCTGAGGGTTTTTCAGGAGTATTCCCTTCAAAAAGTTTCGTTTTGTGGTCCTTTCGACAATTGGAGTTGTGGCTCGTTTTACAGCTTCTTAGTTGGGATGTCCTTGTTTTAGGAGCCATCTTAGCCTCTTCTTTGCCGCCCCACATAAGGACTTAGGTCTGTCCTTTGTCTTTGTCGGTATTTTTGTTGCCTATAAGGGTTATGACAACCTTCTCTCTTTTCTCGTCGCTGAGGTGAGTCCTTGGCAATGATGATTAGTAAATAAATTTAGTGGAAAGATAATATAGTGTAAAGTGAACTAGTAATTTATTGATAAAAAAAACAACCTTAATAGTATTAGCGAAGAATGGAATAACACTTATTTTTATAGATACTAAACCAAAAATTAAAATTTATTTTTAGAACGATATGAACTTGTTGGACGTCTCCTAAAACCAGGTGAGGAACCCAGCAGCTATTCAGATGAGGAAGAGGAGACTCAAAACGATTCAAATGCCAGCAATAAACCGACCACTGAAAAATCAAAAGACGAGTGACCAAAAACAATTATTAGCACTACATATAAATAAATAAATTTCAAAAAAACAGGACACCAAACAATATTTGGCTGTGCAAATTGTTTGGATTAAAATATTTTTTTTATTGAATACAAATTTTTTTTTTTCGTTTTATAGAGATTGTTTAAATTACTTTAATTGGCTTTTTGTCTCTATTCAAAATTTTGACATTGAATTTTTGTTATCAATTAATTAGAAATGTGATGGAGGCACTTATTTGTCTCGACAAGTTCAATATAATTTTAAGAAATTAATGATTTTTTTTTTATTTCTTGGAATCATTAACACATTTTTTTCGTAATTTTGTAAAACAGATATGTTTTGAAATTACTAAATAATTCTTTTATAACTTTCAAAATGTACTGTAATTAAGTTTCAATGAATCGCAATTTCATCATTAGATAGACAGTGAATGTGTTAAATAAAAAAGAAGCATCTAAATTTAAAAACAAAATTGTACACTTGTTTTTAACAAAAAAAATCTAAATTCTATCAATGTCTAAAAATAAACAGAATTATTAAATGTTCATACATTAACACACACATAATACAAATTTTTATGTACTTGGGGGTGAAAGGACTTACTATCATTTTCAGTAGATATTTTTTTAACCAAATATCTATTCTTTGTTATAAATAAGATAATTTATAATATTAAAAATTTTTGTTAGTTACTTTTAAAATACATAACATTTTGTTATATTAGATATGTTTAGTTAACCTAATTTTCATATTATGTATGTGTTGTATCCAATGGTTTTTTATATATTTTTTTAATAATAAATTACTAAAATTTAACATGCGAAAAACAGACTACATACAAACATTTTCGAAAAAGTGATGTTTGCAATCACTTTTATCTTGTTAGCTTTTAAATTTTTTATGTACGTTAAGAATAATATCGAAAAATAAATGGTATTTAAATTAATTTTTGCTTCCGTACTGTATATGAAATATAAAAGGAAAGCATTGATTTCATGTGGAAAATTTGAAAAACATTTTCGAGTTTTTTTGCATTTTCTCCATGAATTGGAAGTTGTCCAACAAAAAAATGCAATAAAAATTTTGGAAACTCGTATCGCTCGCTCGTTAACACGATAACTCAAAAACGCGTTGAGCTAGAAGCTTCAAATTTTTTTTGATTGGTTTAAATGTGTCTAGG
>JANSTT010018760.1:0-13024 GCA_026745375.1 Platyura marginata | reverse complement strand
TTAATTTTTTTTAATATACGCACACTAAAGCAAACGAAAGGGGCGTGTATCGCTCAGGCTGTATATAGTAGGCTATGCTTATATCCAATACCCGCTAACTGATTTTTAAATACTTTTCAGGAGACAGTTATTTCGTATAGCGTATTGAGTGGTCAAACAATGCAAAAAAAACGAAATTTTTAAAACCAACTTTTTTTGATAATTTCACCATAGGTTCAGGGTTGCATAATTTCATTATTTAAAAAATCGGTAAAAATGAGTTAGCGGGTATTGTATATAGGCCACCGATATAACTCAGTACCTAGGATCAGAATCAAAAAAATTTTGCCAGATTTGGACTCTACGACCAAAATTAGCTAGAATAAAAAATTTCAATAAATAAAAAAAATAATCAGGTTTCAAAGGGTTAAAAAGTGACACAACTTTGAACTTTCTTAATACTAATCAGATATGGTTTTGAAACTTTGTATTTTTCTATTAGTTTAAAATTCTAGCGTTTTTTGTCAAATAAAATTTTTGGGAAAAATTTAACCCTTTATGGACTATACATTTTGAACATGAAAGGGTTAATCAAGAATTTTCAAAAAGTTAATCATCGTTCTCAGAATTTATTTGTCAATATTTTCGTAAATTTTTAATTTTTAAAAAATGTTAATCTTTTAAGGTCAAAATGCTGCCCTTAACGGGTAAACTTTTAAAAATGTATTAATGTTCTAAAATGTTCATAAGTCTAAAAAAATTTTGTGAATTTCATTTAAAAAAGTCCTTTGTAATTTGCTAAAATCATCAAATGCCAACAAATTAACACTTTCAAAACACATTTTTTATTTAGTTCATCATTATCACAATGTTTATTTATTTATATTATTTATTATTTATATTTGTTATATACATGAGAAGAGATATTAATATTTACAGTTTACAAATGATAATTATTCTATAAAATTTACAGCATTTCATATATATTTTTTGTAATAATTTTCTTTTTGTACCTTATAATTATTGATGGCAATATTAAGTACAGAGCAACCTAGAAAATTTGAACCCTCACCGTAATTCGGATTATCCAATAATCCGGATCAGGTATTCAAATAGATTAATACTTTTACAATCCTGATTTACATACAAATGGTTGTGTAGTATTTTATTCTTTTTTTTTTTAATGGTCGTGATTTGGCTAAACATGATTTGTATAACTGCAAATATTGCAATTAAAATGTGCACGTACACGACCGTTAGGTATACGTTTTTATGTTTTTTTATTTGTTTTTTGAAAATTGAATTAATGAACATAAAGAACACATACACCCTCATAACTAATCTAAATCAAACCAAAATGTACATTGCCGATTTCAGATCGATAAAAATGAGTTAGCTGGTATTGTATATAAGCCATCGATATTATAAATAAGGGAGTCAATATCAATAGCACACAAGAAAAAATTAAGAAAAATGTGATCGTTGCGAATTCGGATCGTCCTAATTTTAATTAATTCACCATCAAAGAGAAAAGAATAACAGGAGTTAACTTATCTCGCAAAAAGTACGGATTCGGTATCATAGAAAATGGCCGCCGATATTCCGCTTGAGAAAAAAGTGCTTGACAAGAGGCAGGACAACATTTTTTTATTGGCGGGGGGCTATATGCACAAATTGCCTTAATAATTAATCAAAAATAATTCGATTGAGCAGAATCTGTCAAACATATGGTTATGAATAGAATTAAAAATATTAAAACCTAAAAAATGTGTCAGTACCCTAGTTAATAGTCAATCTATGCTTTACCTAGATCTCCTTGTTTTGGAAATTTACAAATTTATAATTTATCGTAATAATTCATTAAAACAGTTCAAAATTAGTTGAAATTCAATAATCACAAAAACGAAAAAAAAACATAGGCGCAAAAACACAAAATATTTAATGAGACGCCTTTGTTGTATAATTCAAAAAAAAATGGCGCTGAAATCTCTGTTGACAATTCTAAGAGAGTAAAATATTCGCTATGCCTATTTGTTATCATAGAAAATGGGGAATTCTGCATTTCCCTTCAGACTGCTGCACCCGATCTTGTGTACGTATTTTATTTTATGGCACATATGCGGTATTATCACTCCTGTTAATCTATTCTCGACGGTTCACATTATCGAGATTGCGCACTGTATTGAAGATAATGATAAAAAATGATAAATTTGATATTTTGAAATTAGTATGATTTCGAATTATTTGGTATCAAATTGATTTCTCTTCTTATAATTATATTGAGCCTGATTATTAGTCGATTTACAAAAAGAAAAAAAACCTCGTCCAATTGGCAACCATAGCGATTTGTTGTAAGTTTTTTTGTATCTTTAAAATCAACATAATATTTTCTTATAACATTACTATACCATATATATATACCTATCTACATATATTTAGTAGGGGAGACCGGGGAGGGTCACACTTTTTTTTTGATTGCCTAAAACCAGCTTAATGGATCTACATTTTAAATTCAGCTTGATCTTAAATTCATCGAAATATATTTAATTTTATGTTGTTCTATATAGGAAAATTCAGGATATTTTTAATCTCTTTAAAAAAAAATGTCTTTGTGATATATTTCTCCGAGACCAGGGTAAAATGTCACACCATACGGGGGCAAATGTCACAAGAATAATATGTAAAATATTTTACTCTAAATGTTCTAAATGTTAAAAAACATTTTACGTAAGTATAACACTGATATGGGAATGGGGTAAAAAGAGTAGTAAAAAGCCTTTTACCAGTAACGAGGCAATGTTGTCTTCTTTTTTATAAATAAATAAGAATTAATAAGAGAAAAAATAAACATCGATGCCAAGAATATCAGGTAAGTATAGTGATTACAACTGAAAATATGCTTAGTACTTTAGGCTCGTTACTAGTAGAATACTAATAAGACTAATTCGGTCACTTTCACAGTGACATTTCGCCCCAAAAGAATTTGTGACTTATTACCCTAAGAATATCTCAAAACAGGAAAGATAAAGGAAAAATAAAAAAAATTACTTACTGGTATTAAAATCACTTTTTATTGCGTCTGCGCGAGACACTTACCCAGATGAACTAAAAAAACACTAGGATTATACGTAAAATAACGCGGCGAATTAAATTTAGTTACTACATTTTTACACAATACGCACATATGAGGAAGAAAACGGAAAAGACATATTACAACCCCTGTGACAACCTTCCCGGTCTCCCCTATTTTTGTAGAATTTTTTTTTCTGTCTAAAATTCCTTATTGGTGGTTTGTCATATAATTTTTGGTATTCTTCGGATGGCATGCTGAACATGAAAATTAACTGGGTGATTGGCAATTTATAGGATTTATCTCAACGCAACCACGGAATAATGTGGTAATTTTGATTTTGGGACTCTATTCCTGCTTCTAATTATGAATCTCACATATAAGAGACGATTTCATGGAACCTATTCCTTGAAGTAAAAAAAGATAGGACAGAAAATAGGACGAATTGTATAGAGATTGGTATTCCTAATTTTCTATTTAAATAAAGTTTTTTTTTTGATAGCACAAATGGATTTTACAAAATAAGAGGTCAAATATAAATTATTTATATCTTTCGTTTACCTCTACCTACAGTCTACACAATAATCGGTACCTACCTACCTACCTACTTGTAATTAAATTAATAAAAAATTGTCTGGCACTCACCAACAAAACACACTACAATTACACCTCGAAGATTTGCCACTTTGACAGATGCTCTCTCTGGGCTTGATATTATTACAATAGAAGTACTAGAACTAATATAATATTAAAAAATCTAGTACTTCCATTTTGTATTATATTTGGTGTAATATACAAAAAAAAAAGTCACCATTAATTGATCAAATAGTTTAGTAGCGCCATTTTAAATAATGGAACATCATATCAATAGAACAAAGGGACTGGGACACGTAAAAAAATGTGTGGCACTCCCGAGTATTGTTTTTAATCTTTAAAATAAACAATGCGACGAGAAATAGGTGTAAGTATGTAGGTGTAAGTAAATAGAGCTAATTAAGATTCAAGTACACCACGACCTCGATTTGCGTCGTGAATTGATTCGAAACGACGCAAATCGAAATTATCTAATTACATAGTATTTCTATAGGAATTCTTTACAAATGTGTTCCACCAAAATCATCAAAATAAACGACGCAAATCGAGGTCTTAGTGTAATAAAATTTTAATTATTGTAAAATCTCAGTCGATAATCATGTTATGACACAATATATTTTGTTGCCCGGAGAAAGTACTCCATTTGAGCCAGCAAAAAAAAAACCAAAATTGGGAGTGACATGATTTAGGGGTAATTTTGTTTTTTTCTTTTCAAAACTGAGAGTTATTGGATGATAAATTAAGAAAAATTTAAGTAGAAACTCTAATTTAACATTTTCCGCTGAAGACAACATTTCCAAACACAAAAGAGCCAACACGGTTCGGTGAAATATTGCGTCAAATGAAGCCATTCCATTTCCATTTCCATTAAGCCCAATAAACGCATTGAAATCATGGACACACACACACACACAGGTATGCAGGGCCGGCGCCCGTTTGCAAAATTTATAATTCACACCGTCGACACCGTCAGCACCGTCAACACACCATTAACATTAATTAATTGCGATTATTTACCATTCGCAACCATAGTACAAACAACTTACCTACTAAATGCCATTTGCGTTTAACTACGGGATTGTGCGTGATTTATTGCCACCACAACACAATATTCATTAAAATTTGCCAAAAAGAAAAACTTTTTCCTTTTCATGTTCAACTCACCACCACCACCACCACTACCACCATCATCATCATCATTGCCATATACAAATATATATATACATATATATGTATGTATATGTATGTATATGTTTATGGTAGATACGAGGCGGTTGTACTGTACAGTGTACACCTCAATTCGAAAATCTAATCAATAAATTAATGTAAGTCAGTCTTAACACAATATATCTACAGGTATTTACAAAACACAACATATTCATCAACATTTTCTGTAAAGCTATACATCATCAAATCGATTATTGGCGCTCATACAACTAATAACACTTCGATTTCCCGAAGGTGCATAAATCATTTCCTTATCTGTGTCCTGTCGATGGTTTTGTTGTTGGTATATCGAACGATTCAGATGATGAGAATGCTGCTGCTGTTGCTGAAGCTGCTGTTGTTGCTGATGCTGCTGCTGCTGCTGCTGCTGTTGCTGTTGAGAAGAAGTTGGTTGTTGTTGTTGGTGGTTTTGTTCTTGGCCCCAATTCATATAAACATCTAGCGGTGTCGGCGGTTTTGTTTCACCAACCTTAACATAAAGTTGTTCATGTTGATTCAAATGCACTTGTGACGTATATGGATTATGATGATGGATATCTTCACCGCTACCATTTATAGCGCCATTACTACCACCACCACCACCACCGCCACCATCACCAAAACTTATTCGAAAATGTGGCGTACGTGAAAATTTTAATCGATTCCGTCTAATCGTTCCTATTGGTGTCTGGGGCACCGATATACTGGGATTGTAGGTACTGCAACCGTTGCCCAATTTATTTTCGGTTATATTCATTTTCTCATTCGGATTAAAGTATGACTCCGAATGTACGCTGCGATTTGTTTGCGGATACAAATCATTCGAAAAGTACATATTGTGATGAGAATTATGCCTAAAATTAGTCAGTCTTGAACTGCCCACAATTGTTGTTGTTGCATATGGTGCCGGCGATTGATTGCCGCTGCATTCACTTGGTGTATTTCGGAATGTCGATACCTCCGCATAGTCGGCTGGAAAATTGGAATAGTCCCCCATGAATCTATAATGAAGAGAGTGGGAGAGAAAAAAAATTAAATTTCATTACTTATTCAATATGAAAAGTCAGCAACCCCCTCCAATATTAACTGCATGGATATGATGGTGGATCAGAATAAGGGTAGCGGAGCTACTATAATAGCAAAATATTTAATTTACCTATTCGATTCATCATCTCTTGGTATTGTTGGTGCTGTACAAACGGGTGCATAGTCGACTATTTGGTCTTTTGGCATTTCCGTTTGACGCCAGACCATTCCGGTTGTATCCAACCAAAAGCCATTTCCATTTCTCGATAAACTGGATATTTTGAGAACGCCATTAGTACGAGTGTCTGCAATATTTATAATGAATTATTGAATTCGTTTAGCATTAGCTTTATAGAGAATATACGATGAGATGGAAGGGTGCCCCGTTCTGCCGTTGTAGAGGATGTTTTCATGATTTATAAAATACGAAAATGGGGGTTACTAAGCGAAAAAAGGGTCATTCACTTCAATCAACTGAAACTGAACTGATTCGAATATTCTAAATATAAAGTAGGTGAAACAAATTAATGTCTATTTAAAAAACAACTAAAAGAAGGGGGGATGATATATGCAATTATTATTTTATAAGAATATTTTATTTTTTTTTTTTTTGCTTTTTACATTAATTCTATGTTTAAATGGTGCTAGTTATGATTTAATTACCTACTATAATGAATTAGCAATTTTCTTGAAATCAAATCAATAATTGAATAACAATGAAACAGTTTTTTATTAATTGGAACCAATTAGAGATGATAATTGTCGATTATCAATATTTGATGAGACATGAACGATGAACTCAGCTCCTACTTATTTCAATTTAATTAACATTAAAATTAATAATTGATAAATATTTTTAAAATTGCTTTTCATTTGATTCGAGTTAATTTACTCTGTCAAATGGTAGGATATAGTAGGGTAACCTCGTATTTAAAAAAATTCTAATTTAAAAAATGCTTCAATCGTGCATCAAAGCTTTCTTTTGGAAACCAAAAAATTATGTGAAAAAATTTAAATTCGATCGGATGCCATTTTGAATTGTCTTTCAACAGCTTTAAATGCCAAAAATGTGTCAATTTTTGATATTTTTGTAAGTTATCTTTAGAACGGGAAAAGGTAGACGAAAATAATGTTCCGCAAAGTTGTAGAGCATTAAAAAATCATTAAAAAACTCCAAAAACCGATACCAATTTTTAATTATATTATAAGCTTAATATAACTGAACAGAATAAAAATAATTTAATTATTTTTTAATATTTTAAGCTTTTATTTTTAATTAATATAATTTGATTTCTACGTATAAAATTGCAGTGGCATTTTATTAGGATATGACAATTATGTCAAAAAACAATTTTTCTTGTTTTTCACCTAAAAACTCCATTCTGAGAGAGCAAATTTTTTGCCTTTTTTTATAAAAAAAAACCTTTGTTGAACATTTTTTAGACGCAGAAAGAAAGTGTGGAGCCTACAGTGATATTTGGCGGTCCGCTTCCCCCTAAAACTGACTTTTATCCAACTTTTCAGTCGCGGAACCTTTCTCCGTACAAACTCTTATCAAGAACACAGAGGAGGAACGACCGGTAAATATAATCGTACAAAAAGTTGGTGGAAAAAATTTCCTCTATCGATCACCCCCATACTTAAGCTCGCTATTTCCGCCAAATTTTCAGCTCCTACAATTTAAATTTAACTTTTTCCCATATAAACTTTCAATTCCTCTAGAGAGGAGGGGAAGGTCGATCGACAAATATGATCGTAAAAAAATTTGGTGGAGGGAATCTACTCTATCGATCTCTCCCATACTCCAGCTCGCGATTTCTGCCAACTTAACTCCTCCTAAAACTTAAATTAAACTTTTTCCCATATAAACTGTCAATTCTTCTAGAGAGGATAGGCGAGGGGCTATTGGCAAATATCATCATTACAAAATTTGGTCGAGGAAATCCCCTCTATACATCAGCCCCATATTCTTCGCTCATTAGTTGATACGTTAAGAAAGTGTCCTACAAAGTTAACGGGTACCTTTTCAGTCCATTAAGGGTGTAGGATCGAAATTGTCCATTTTTATGAGGAATTCGTCGGAAAATTGGAAATACAAAAATCTTAAAATAATCTAAATAAAAAGCTTATACATTCAGTACAACGTACAAGTATCCCGATGACTAAAAAAAAACCATCCATGAGTTATGGACGGAAGCAAATAAATAACGTACTAAGGAGTGTTGCAAACATTTTCAACCTTTTTTCATCTTGAGATCAAAATACGTTTTTCCTATTTTATTTTTTTCTATTATCCTTAACGATATTATTCATACTATAAATTGTCGAAAATTTAATTTTTCCCAATGACATATTGAAATAATGAAATGTCGGCATACATACATTTAAATATGCATATTTATTGTCATTATTCCAATCAGATTATTAGTTTCTCTGGAATTCCTGTCATACAAAAATAAAATCAAAACAAAAAAAAAAATGATTTAAAAGTAATCGAACCTATTATGTTCTAAATAATTTATGTACATCAGTCCTGTCCTGTTTGTAAACAAATTAATCTCTCAATATAGAATAAATACATCAAAATCATATATGCAATGTAAACAGAAAAAATTAACATCAACCCCAATCATAGTAATTTAACCCCCATTATCAGGCAAATATTTGCGCTCTATACAAAACCAACCAATAAAAAAAAAAATTTCTTTCATAATTACCGCCATTGAAGAAAGCAAACAATAACTACTAGCTATAGTAGCGAGTAGGTAGCTATCAAGCAAAAATACTTCGTATATATATCAGGGGTAGTCCACTTTTTTTTATACCTTACCACCTACTATTATGTATCTTTGTTGGTAGTCAAATTTTCGTAATATAATTTTCCACATACATATTTGTATATCGATGGCTTATATACAATACCCGCTAACTCATTTTTACCGTTTTTTTTACGCTATACAAATCAATAAAGTTTTTAATGTCTCCTGAAAAGTACATAGACATGAGTTAACGGGTATTGTATATAAGATATTTTTTTTTTATTTATGTAGCTCTTTAGGTTTTCGTATTCAGCACTAATGCCTCAACTAGACTATATTATGCAATCATGGCAAAATCATGCTGAAAATACGCTGAATTATCCATAAGACCATGAGGGAGAATTTAGACGAGAGTGCAATAATTTTGTTCTCTTTTTATTGAATGGTAAAATATTTTATATTGCGGAGAGAAAATAAACAGAAATGTCAAAATTTTAAACACAGGGCGGAACAAAAACGCTTTTAACTGGCTCCTTTCATATATAAATTATTGTATATTATCGAAAAGTACTGAAGTCACCCTGTCATACAGCATTTAAATGCAACTTTCTCAATTCTACTTCTCCTCATGTTCGTGCCATTCGTTGGCGATTATGGCAAATGACAAGAAAAAAAGAGAAAATATAAAATTGTTAAAGAATAGAAAGAGACACATTTCATATTTCATAACTATCCACCATTCTAACAGTTCTTCTTGGCAACCAACCAATCAGTGGTAGTGGTAATCCCTTTGGAACGGGAGAGTGCCGGGTTCGATCTCTGTCTGGCAGTAAAATATTAGTTTTTTTTTCTCTCATACGGAGTTTGACATTTGGGCTCCGAGTGTGTTGGATTCCACATAAAACTGTAGAGGGCATCATTTCAGAGAAAAATTCCTATAAATTGTCAATTCAACGAAGGAAAAGAAAAAAAACATCTGAAGTATGAGAATTTGGCAGGTAATTTTCTGAACGGAAATGATGTTAAAGACATTCACTCCACTTCCTGAAAGCCCTATCAAAACGGACGCCAAACTATTCACCACAATCTCCTGGCTAATAATTCCATACGATAAATAAAATAAATTCTTGGCAAATCTTAACAACTCCAGTCTTCCTCAATTTTTGCGATAAAACGATTTTTCATCCAGTCCTACAAGTGCAGCAGAACTGGCTCTGAGTCATAGATGCGCAGTGTGATAACGAAAAGTAACTTTAACATCGCACAAAACCCCAACTGCTCACCATGAAAGAAGCTTAAATATAAAGATCAGGTTGACCATCCCTGGTATATATGATGGGTCGCTAGAGATATTACCTAAAAAATGTTTCCTAGAACGGCATACATACAAACATACATGCATACAACTATAGAAGTACACATAAACTGGAACGTATATGTAGAAGCATAATATCGTCGTCCCCTTCTCCAAGCCCAAACCTCCCCTCCCCCCCAAAAAAATAAAAAAATCAATATTTAAATATGAAAATGAACTTACCTCTTATTGTACTCAGGGCACTTTGCTTCATCAGCATATGTTTTCGTTTAACAAACACCATAGCACCAAATGATAACATCATAATAGCTAAAATTGAACCTAATAGGGCTATAAACCAGGGCTGTGTAAGGAAATCATCCATATGGCTATGATTTATGGGATATCTGAAAGAGAATTTATGATTTATTATGTTGTGTAACAATGGTTGATGTGCGACACCGATGAAAAGCTATATTATGTCATATATATATATATGAACGTTTATATGTGATGGAAGAGGGATGTGAGGGGGGGGGGGGGGTTAACAATACCGGGGGAGAAAATGCAGTTTCAAACAGAACAGAGCAGAAAATCTTTACGTTGTATATAAAGTTCATCGCATATCCACTGGCGGGGCTTCATTAACTGTGAAATGAGCTTAGAAATGAATGAATGAAAAGAAATTCTTTTTTTTCCTGAATCCTACCCCCCCCACCACCACTATTTCTAGTATAGTTGAATGCATTAATTACAGCAGAATGCGACTATTATATAAAATAAAATCTCCATCTGCATATTGAATATTGGACTGCATCGTCTCGTCTGTCTAGCTTCACACTACTAAATATGTCTAGCCTCAAATAAATCTTTTATTCATTCCTAACAAATTTATTGGAATATTCCTTGGTTTAATGGCAGAATTCACTAAGTCCAAAAAGAACTTAAGGCCACTTTTTTGTTAGATGGGAAAAAAAAAATTTCTTGATTGCCTTTTGAATTTTGAATTTTTCAAAAAAGTTCTGCCATTTTGTAATTTTTTTGGTCAAAATGAATTATCCTAGTTCACGCTATAGATAGAGAATTTCCTACAGATTAATAATCACAATTTTTTTCGGATGAGCCATTTGGCCGAAATCGATGTATCTACTCAGTCGATTTTTTTCACTTTTTTTTTCATTTACGTAAAAATATATTAAAACCTAATTCGTGTATTTTATTAGTGTCAAAATATAAGTGAAAAGTTTTCTTAGTGAATTCTGGTTGGGAACCAACGATTTGTCTATGAAATTTAAGTCAACATTGTCAGCCCGCGCTGAATCGTTTAATGAAATTTCCCAACGTACTGGAATGGTCAACGTGCGCTCTACAAGAATTAAAATAAATGCTGGATAAAGTGAAATTTTATCCTACCAACGACTGAATAACGACAATTTGTAGGTTTAAAGCGTTATTTAACCTCACCGGCTGAATAACGATAATCTGCTATAAAGCGTAATTTTAGCTTATGGGCTGCTATTGTGGATTGTGGATGAACAAATGCAAGGCATTAATTTAACTTTATGGTCAATATGCGTCACACAATTTTATTTTCTACTAGTCGAAATAAATGCTGAATAACTTTTATGCGCAAGTATGTGTGCATGATTTTCACATTATTCGAAATGCAATGGATTTATAACAAATTCGATTTTAGTGTATTTTCGTCATGTCGATGGGTGGCGTACATCAAAAGATGTTAAATAGAAAACTAAATTATAATTCAGCAAATATTCAGCACAATATTTTAAGAAATTACACAGAAAGCTACATATATACATTTTTTGTTATTAATATCTAATTTTTTGTCTTTCGACTAGATGTTTGCGTACAAAATCGCACTACTGCCAACTCACATATCGATTTTAAACAGAGTTCTAATTTATGTAACTATCAACAAATTTATTCACCCTACAGCAAGGATTGCGAATACATAAATTCAACCATGCTGGCCGGGCTTTGCTTTTTGACCCTAATGCAAGATGGGCCCGGTGACGTTGATATTCCTGAGCTAGTACACAAATCTTTAAATTATTAGAGGAGGTGGGGGTCTGTTTGTTCGGGAAATTTACCGCCTTATAGTTAGTTATTGGTAAATCTATTTGAAGTGTCATAGAACCATGTACATTAGTTATATCCTTGTAACTCCCACAAAACAGACAAGACATCAAAGCTAACTGAGAGGTATGGGTAAATTTCTTGCTACACAAGGACCTTGCTACAAAAGGACCGCCCGGTTTATTCCGCAAGGGAACACAGGGCCTCCATAAATCCTCTGAATCGAACTCTGTTTTGAAATATATTTTTGATTTCCGGCTCTTTTAAATCAGATTTTCTGCTTCTGCTACTATCCTGCTCCATGTTGTTTTAAGACTTCTGTCTTTTTCCTTGAGGGTTTCAATCTAATGTCTTTTTTGTTATTGCTCTACTACACAAGGACAAGGAAAAAAACTTAAAATTTTCGAACCTCTCCTTCCACTCAATTTTTTTTTTTTGCTCAAAACCATCTTAGGAACACCTGGCCTGAAATGGTCCACTAGTAAAAAAAACGCACGACACTGCTAACCAATACATGCACTCTTCATATACATACATAAGAAACATATTTAAAAAAAAAGGGAAAAAAATGAAAAATCAAATAAATTCTGTACAAACCTGTGCGATGATGATTGATCGAGTCGCTTTGTAATCGGATCCAATCGTAGTGTTGCCGGTGAACTATACGGGCCCATTCCAGCTTTATTGGCAGCAGCAACACTAACCGTATATGTAACACCTTCGGTTAAATTTGCTAATAGAAGGGTGGGTGTTGCAGCTTCGATTGTTACATTTGTTAGCACACGTGATTTGTTCAAATTAATGTCAATACCACGGACAATGATGTGATATGATGTCAGGATACCTAAACAAGATGAAGGGAAGTGAAAATGATTTCAATTTAATTATTCAATGGAAGACAATTATTTTGGGAAATACGATTTTGCTATGTAAATATAATACAAGTTGTGGAAATGAATGGGAACAGAGAAAGGAAACCGTTGGTAAAATGTAAGTTAT